>KN891196.1:0-18192 GCA_000934455.1 Apostichopus parvimensis
CCTCCCCTTAGACCCCTCCCCCATGTCCGCGTACAGACAGTCCCGCCTACTTTTCAACTTGACCCACCTACTACATTTCTTAACAAAAACCCTGCGAAGGGGTTAATGAGATCTATGCCACGGTGATGGTGATCGTGTGTGTGTGTCGATATGTGTGTATGTTATATATTGCTAGTAAATGGGATAACTCAAAAAGTACAGGGTGGTTGAATTCATACTTGATATGTGATCTTAAAATCTTAGTACCTAAATTCTCTTCGGGAGGTTGAAGTTTCTTTGAAGTCAATAGAGGTCAGAGACTGAAAACTTTTAAACATAATTAAGTTTTAAAGCTTGATTGAAATTCATATGTGGTGTGTAGATCCAAATTAGCAAAACACATGCATCGTATTCCTCTTTGTGGAGGTGCAAGGTCAACAGAGGTCAAAGAGGTAAAAGTCTTGTCTTGTCATAGAGACACTAGGATATATGGGAACCTTTCACTTCCACTTTGTTTTTTCTTCTCATATTTTCAAAGTAGAATGCTCACAGTGTTGACATTGAAATAAAAAACCATCATAAGGTCATGTGAAGAACATTTTGTATTGCACTTTATTGAAGCCCTTCACAGGAAACATGTTAAATAATATTAAAGAAAACAACATTACAAATTCAAACACTTGTAGCTGGATGCTGTCATATTTAGACCTGATCAAGTCTTTGACATTGTGTGTGAAGGATCATTAAAATCTGAGGTACAGTAGAGTACTGTTTTTCCTGATGACTTCTGACTCCTTAGTCCAAGCCCTTCACATATATACTATGTTCTTCTTTTCCCTGACGATTTCTGACTTCTTAGTCCAAGCCCTGTACATATATACTCTGTCCTTCTTGTCCCAATAATTTCTGACCACTAAGTCCAAGCCCTTCACGTATACTCTGTCCTTCTTTCCCTGAAGATTTCTGACATCTTAGTCCAAGCCCTTCACAGATATACTCTGTTCTTCTTTTCCCAATAATTTCTGACCACTAAGTCCAAGCCCTTCACGTATACTCTGTCCTTCTTTCCCTGAAGATTTCTGACTTCTTAGTCCAAGCCCTTCACATATACTCTGTCCTTCTTTCCCTGAAGATTTCGGACTTCTTAGTCCAAGCCTTTCACAGATATATTCTGTCATTCTCTCACCGAGGATTTCTGCATTTGATCTTTTTCTTCTGCATTTGTTAAGTCCTAAATAGTGTGCAAATTGATCCAATCCAACCGTCGTTTTCTTCAATTTCCTTTCCAGATTTAATTTGGTCTTTAATCGGTGCCATCCTGTGGACGATAGTGATCATAACTTGGGTAACCATCTTTCAGCTCAAGAGGGTAGAATGGGGCCAGACAGGTGACAGACTGTCCCTCGTGATACCGAAAGGAATGCTCTGAATGTCGACCATTTCATCCACGACCATCGGCAAAGGATTGATCATGCTACGGAACAACAATGTAGCTTTTCAAAAGTGTCCTGACTTGAGAGCTTGTGAATTCATGTTACACTCAATTCAATACCATTAACTTGAGTGAAAACACTTTGCTATTCATGATGTGTAGCAAATGAATGAACTGAATGCGTAGCATGTTGCTATACCATAGTTAGATTCCATGTCTCTGTAGTAATTCAATTCTCGTTTGGAATGATTTGATGGTCTATTTCATTTTCTACAAAACTTGCCACTTATGAAAGTCTTTCTGGCACAAAAGATTGTAAATTTTGATCCTATATCTGAGACGATTCCAGGGTAATAATTTAGTGTTCCCCTTTTGTGTAATACCAATTCTGCACATTGTTTCTTGGGAGATACTGAAAATACTATAAAGCTGTGACCAATAATTGCTAAACACCGTTGCTTTTGAATAGCTACTGGATTTCTATGGATAACATTTAGATATGCAATACAACATTTATTTTTTTCCTTGATACTTAAAAAACATAAATACCTTTCAGTGTGTAAAAGGATGCTATACATCTGTGCATTTTGTATAACGAGTTTACCAATTTGAATAGTATAAATTTACTATATGTGGTACCAGATAATTTTTTTCAGGATTTCTAAATGATGTCACTGCTTATGTGCAGTAGGAATTATAACAAAACTCATCCCAGATTTTACATCTGCGCTTTGTTGTTAATATAAAATTAGCGATATTTAAGTTTAATAGTAATATGGGTTTCTTCACATTTTAGTTGTCTGTCGTCAAAAAATAATTGATAGTCATTACTGATGGCTGCTCTTTCTTACTTCAATGTTATTTTGGTTTTTGGTATTTTTCTTCTTCTTGCTAAAATGATTTTGTTGTTAATATTTTGGTTTTGATATTTCAAGAATTTTTTATTAACATTATCGGAGAGTCAATTATATAGCCAAACAGGAAAAGTTTGAGATACAATCGAGGGGTTCACTTTCCTTCAAGTGAAGGGACAATGTCAGGTTTGACCATGTCAGACAAGAATTTATTCTTTGTAAAAGTGGGTGGGTCTGATGTTTCGATCCTTGCAGGATCTTCTTCATAGGCTGAATGATTCAGCCTATGAAGAAGATCCTGCTAGGATCGAAACATCAGTCCCACTTACTTTTACACCTTCTTTTAAACAGGCTCTTTAATGGATAAGCAGTTTGCTAACAGTGTTTGTTTTATTTTTATTAAGAATTTATTCTGTATTCGAATCATAGATATTTAAATGTTAATAAAAAATCGAACAAACTACAACCTTTAGAGTAATATAATCATTTAAAAATTGTGGAAGGGCTTGCAGGGAGGTTTTGGAAAGGAAGTTGAAAGTAATGAGTTCTTACACCAGAATTTTTCTTTGATGAAAAGAGTTAAGAACTTATTCTGTTTTCGAATCATAGATATTTAAATGTTAATCAAAGACCAAACAAACTACAACCTTCAAATTAATATAATCATTTAAAAATTGTGGAAGGGCTTGCAGGGAGGTTTTGGAAAGGAAGTTGCAAGTAATGAGTTCTTACACCAGAAGTTTTCTTTGACAAAAGGAGTTTGAATTTATTCTGTATTCGAATCACAGATACTTAAATGTGAATAAAAAGTCGAACAAACTACAGCCCTTAGAGTAGTTGATATACAATACTTAAAATTTGTAGAAGGGCTTGCAGGGAGCTTTTGGAAAGGAAGCCACAAGTAATTAATACCTACACCAGACGTTTTCTTAGATAGTACGGGTTTGATTGACATGTATTTTGTCGTTAATTGCTTCAAATGGGTGGTCACTATGGTCTGTTTAAACATGGAGTAAGAAGAGATCTCCTCTTACTCTATGTTTTAAATAATCACCGTGTGTATTATGTCATAAATCTCATGCATTGGTGTTCTATATATAATTCAAATTTCACTGTGGAAGGAAACAATGTAGGCTAGAAATGATGGATGAACTTTAATAGTCTAGTCACATTGCCAGTTGTCGACTTTAACCATTTCTTAACAACTCATCAAAATTTGGATTATTATAGAGATATTCCTGGGGTTTATGTTAGTTGCTGCACAAAATTGCCGGAATGAGGTACAAGATATTGAGATAAGGAATCTCCAGTAACAGTGTGGAGTATCTTTCTCTTCAAGGTTTAAGAGTGTTACGTCATTTAACAATGGAATGTTATTTTGAAGGTCATAAGTATCGTGACTCGCCCTCATAAACAAGTACTGTGTGAAAAAAAAGTCCTAATTTGTTCTTCTCAAAAGTCCATTCTTGAAATGTTTTGACTTCTGATTCTCCAAAGTATTGACAACACATCGAGGAGTGTTGAATGAGATGATGCAACGTCCCAAACGGGGCAAAAAGGATTTACAGATGGCGCAGTGGTAGTAAAATGAAGAATGCAGATTAGACTTGAGCGACCATCAGTTGAACTTCTCGCATATATTGAGAATAAAATTGTGATGGGTTTGATAACCTCCGAGTTCGAGTCTGTATAAGTTTCACTTGTTTGGACATAGGAGCATGATGACAATACAGATAACTATTAAACTAGACATTTTTGTAATGTGGACCATGTGTAAGTCAATGATTTTGTAAATAAAGATAGCTTAAAAATGGACTTTGCTTTAAGACTTTTCTTGCAGCTTGTTAATGTTATGAAAATTGTGGTTCGTTGGATTTTAAGGATGGTACGAGATACACAATTACCTGGTACTTCCAGGCCTCATCAGTTGATGACAAAAACAGATTAAGCTCAATCCATAAACAAACTTAACAAAATACCCTGCAAAAGTATATTATTTGGTAAGAGTGCAGCATGCTTGCTATAGATGTTATATTCCTATGTGATACATATTTGAACAGAGACAAGTACTGTGCCTGCTAAAGTATATTTGGTGCTGGAAGTTTTCCTATTTGATGGTGGAGCAATATCTAAGCAGGAGAGGGACAAGCACCATCATCAAAATCAGCCATGACTGTGTATGTGGTCAGTTACAAGCAAATTATATTAGTTTGAGGGATTGCTCCATTTAGCTCCAAAGACTCTCTTAAATAATCTCTATCCCAGAAATATCCACAATGTCCCGTACTATTTTCTCATAGCACTCTTCTGTTCAGAGATTTGAACATTTTAAATATCTGCGATCTCCATAGCTACTGAGTTGGGATTTTTATTTACAATTTCATCATAGACTTTTACCACAAAGCTTTGACTCGTTTTCCACTTACAACTGTGACTTTTCATATTTACAATACTCGCTCAAAAAACTCCATGCATATAGTTTACTCTAGGACAAAACTAAACCAATTGCAAATACGTAAATTGTGGTGTCATTCTCTGGAATTCACTCCTAATCAATTTACAAGATACAAAATCCTTGCCTCATTCTGATATGTCACTGAAACGCCACACTCAAGCTTCACCAGTCAACGTCACATAATTTTCCTTATGTAGCTATTCCTGCCTCCATATTAGTGTGTGTGTAAATATGTTTAATGCACATGTGTATATACAAATGTTAACAAGGTTTAATGTCTATGTGCATTAGTAGTGATATTTATATCAATGTTTGTATGTCAAGGAAGTCAGAATCGGCATGTATTAGGTTTAACTTGTTCCATTCATCTTTTCTTTTTTCTTGGGGGGGGGGGGGGTGGGACCAGACACAATTATGGTTATTCTGGTTCCTCTACCATGACATTGTTTTGTTAATCCTACTTGAGCGTCAGTCTGTGCAAAAGATCCAAACCATGTCGTAAGAATCTTATCGATGCATGTATGTAATACACTATTGAAACTTCATCGTTTTTATCAGTTGGTATGTTGTGTGGTAGAAATAAACTAGGCTATATGCAATAGTGGCATATAGATATACTACTACTAGGTTATGTAATTGGATTGCATAGCACATAGGCCTAGCTAGTAATAAGAGGAACTGTGTAGCACAATAACAGAAAAAGAAAGGTAGACAAGATTGCACGTATAATGGAGAAGTAAAGCTTTTTTCCTGGAGTATTTGGTGGCCCTTAAAAGAGCCGTTGAGTTTCTTCCTGCTTCTTAGTATTCCAGAGACTGTGAGGTCTGTTTTGCTGGCTTCCCAGTCTTCTTGGGGAGGAGGACAGCTTGGATATTTGGCAAGACACCTCCCTGTGCGATGGTGACTCCACTGAGTAGTTTGTTCAACTCCTCGTCGTTCCTGATGGCAAGTTGAAGGTGACGGGGAATGATTCTGCTTTTCTTGTTGTCACGGGCGGCATTACCAGCCAACTCGAGGATTTCAGCAGCCAAGTACTCCAACACAGCTGCAAGGTACACTGGGGCACCTGCTCCGATTCTTTGGGCATAGTTTCCTCTTCTCAAAAATCGATGTACACGACCAACAGGGAACTGAAGGCCTGCCCTTGAACTCCTCGACTTAGCCTTGGCCCGCGTCTTTCCTGCACCTTTACCTCGACCAGACATTTTGATTTGGGACGGAAAAATATGAACTAGTTCAGCTGCAATGTAATGTTGAATTGATGATTGCCGCAAATCGAGTCGAATTTATATCTCCCAAAGTTTGGCGCGGAGATTCTGGTGCAGGAACCAATCAGACTTAATCTTTTCTGAGTCGTTCTCAATATTGATTGGTTTATTTTTTAAGGTCAAGTAAAATGACCCGTATTGCGCAATCATATCCAGACGATAGTGTGTAATGTTCGAGATTGTTATCACCACTTGAAAGATTGCATATTTTCTTGCGAAATTAGCACAAGTGTATTCCGCAATCCCAAAAAGTGAGACATATCTATATCATTTGTGTATAGGCATAATATTTCGATTGAAGATCAATTGAGACGATACAATTTGCCCTGATCATTTTACACAGTGTAGGCTAACGCTAGTTAGCCTAATGTAGAGTAGGCACTTATAGTCATAGGCCTATACTTTATTGTGTAGCTTTGGCCGAGTATTAACATTATATAGTCAGTATTGCTAATTTCGGAACACTGCCAATTTCGGACACCCCTAAGAAATGCACGATTTCACCATGACAACCTACAGGAAGAGCCAAATTTCACCAAAAAGTACGAAATGACCCGTGTGCAAGTAAATACTTACATATTTGTCAATAAAATGACGGAGATCTATGAAGTCTGTTATAATTACTGAAAGAGCAACTGCGCCACCAATTTTATCACCAGCGCCACACTGTGGGACTGTGTGTCCGAAATTGGCAATACTCTAGCAAAGAAATACCAGTTCCACAATCACGAAGAATCTTCTTGGAATACAACGTGAAAACAGTTTGCAGGAAAGAAAGTTTGGCCGTGTATCGTTATATAACACACTTCTCCCACCATATCAAGTATATTTTCAGGTGATTTATACCAAATAGATATAGTTTTGGGGTGTTTTAAGGCTTAGGTGTCCGGAATACGAAGTGCCCATGCTATTAGTTGTGCTACTGTTACCAGGGCTCAAAACCCTGTGTAAAAGCAAATCGGACAAAAAGGTACTGTGAAAATCTCAAACTTTTTTCATTCAAATGTAAGGCAAAGTACCCTGCTGAAATTTTCTGTGCTCTTCTAGTAAAAATGGTAAGAATTTTTCAAGATGACCCAATTGCCTTCTTAGCTGTCAAAGACGACCTCTTTTGCACATGAATGCAACTTAACAAACTTGTAAATTAATCATGGAAAAAGTTAGAACCCTAAAAGTTTGTATATAAAGTAAGAACTTGATACTTACAATTAAAGTAACGCATGGCTATGCTGGTGCTAATTCGGCAACAAAACCTTCATCATACTGAATCACAGCATGAAATATGCAATTTCGGAGTTGCATTTTAATACCAAAAGTATATAATACAGGAAATCATTGTTAACTTGTGTAATTGGCATTGTCTGGGTAAGACATGTATAAACCTTTAAGAAAGTCAGGTAATCTGAAGCAATACTTTAGAAGCAATTAATCACCAAAAATGGCAAAAATTGAATATTTTGGCATGTTTAAGTTGACCTAAATCCACAATACAATGTTATAATATCCTAAATTTATCTTATTTAATTAATCTTTGTAAAAGGTAGGCCCTATAGGGTTATATAATAGGATGGTATCTGGGATGTTCAATTGCTGAGAAATAGGACCTCAAAACTCCCACGGTCATAAATCGGACAATTTTGAAGCAATGCAACTGAAATTTTCACACAGTTTCATTATTTCATGGTGCTCTCATCATGCAAAGAAGATGGTAGTTTTGGAGACCCCCAGCAACAGTCAATTGTGACTTGACGCGGAATGACCCTATTATTATTGTTATTATTAGTATGCTGTCAGTTCGCTTCTTTTCGTTTGGTTGGGTTCATGATATGAGGGTACAGTAGCATTAAAAAATAGTCACAACTATTCACAGTATTTCAGAATACGGTATTGTATGTACTAGAGGAATGCTCATAACATGCTATAATATTAAGTTCAGTGTATTGCTACTGCAGTCCTTAGAACATGTATGTATTCCTGTAAGTTTCCCTCACTTTTTGAGAAAGTCACCGAATATTGAATCTGGGTGCAAAAAGACCAATCACTAATACATCTGGTACCTCCATTTATATTTCTAGACCAGACGTACAGTATATATCATAATAATTATGATGGATTCAGAAGTACAAAGGGAAGGACGACTCTTAGACATTGTGGATGACGAATGGCGGAAAGACAAACTACCCAATGATGACATTGAGGTACCCATCGAGGATGTTCCCGACTTAGATTCTGGAAACGACGAGAAAGTTTCTTTGAAGGAAGAGGAAAAACGGTGGACGGATGTAGCTGTTCAAAACTTGAGCCAAGAGGTGACCACAACTCAGAGAACATGAATATTCATGAATGAGAAAGTGCTGTTCAAAACTTGAGCCAAGAGGTGACCATGACTCAGAGAACATGAATATTAATAAAGTGCTGTTCAAAACTTGAGCCAAGAGTTGACCACAACTTAGAGAACATGAATATTCATGAATGAGAAAGCCCTGTTCAAAACTTGAGCCAAGAGGTGACCAAAACTCAGAGAACATGAATATGTATGAATGAAAAAGCATGTCAGGTGATACATATATGCATCAGTCCGTGGTGTGATCACCGCTTCGGGATTAAAAGTTGCTGGGAAAATTCGAGAGGGAAGAAAAGTGAAATATGTAATCGGTAAAGGATGACAAAAGTTTTATTGAAATAAGAGGAAGACGGCTGGATAGGTCAGTCTATAAAATTGAGCAAAAAGGCAACAACAGCTCACCTTATGTGACTTTTATGGTTAGAAGACTCTGTACTCTGTATATGGAATACATACTTTTGTATTTGTTTGCTTGTGACTGACTGGATTGGTAGGAAAGAGTCAGAAGGCTATGAAGAAGTTGCTATTCAGATGGGGCAGTTTTGTATTAGAAAATGAGAAGAGAGGAATGTTATGTTGAGGAGAAGATGACCAAGTTTCTTTGAGAGAGGAGGAAAGATGTTGATAGATGGGCCAATGGCAGTCAAATGCCTTGAGCAACAATATGAATATTCATGATTACATGCATCATGCATGTCAGCGAGTGCATGTACAATTTTACATTTTGAACAGGGATATTCTCCAGTAGGAGTGGACTCATTATGGACCAGTTGGTCATGTTGGCACTCCTAGATGGTCCAGAGCAGTTCTGGGGAAGGGGTGGGTGTGGAGGGGGAACTAGTTTAAAAGTTATTTTCCTGGGACACTAGTCTTACAGCAAGTCTTATCTACTGGACATGCAACTCACATGCAGGAAATGATTAATTGTTTCGAAGTAATTTTGAAGGCTGTGAGGTTTCTGTAAAAGTCACACTCTGCTTGGAAACAATGTTGTTCTTTACATTTCTGTAGCATGTTGCTATTGGATACAAGATAAATAACTCCACAATGTACAGTGTTGTTAGATGATCCACTCCAACACCTGCCACTCTGTTTACTTTTATATTGAAGATTCAAGCTAGCTGTGTGTTAATATAGTTAACTATTAGCATCTATTTCTTAAATGACAGTTGTTTTACACAAACATGAAAAATTGATGTCAGTGAATTAAATTTGGCACAAAGTGTGAGTGCAAAAAGGTGTGTAGCATGCTGATTATGATAAAAGTGATTGTAAACTTAACCTATAGCCTCTCCATCTCATCTTTACAACAAATATATCAAGGTTTGCTTTTTCAAGCAGGATGATAGAAACAGGCCTGATGAGAAGGGGTGTCAGAGGCACAACAGTCCTGAGGCCCAGGGACAATCAGGGGGGGGTCCGGGAAAATACCGAGGGGGTCGGATGGCCTGGAAATTATTGGATAGAGATAAAGTGTATTCCCATTTTTGTAATATTCTTTAAGGCAAAATGATTAGCGGGAAAAGAATGGATCCAGATTAAATTTGTCCCTGGGGCCCAATCTGGATCTGGATGTGTCTGCACACAACCCAGAAACATGAACAAGATAAACAGAGATTGCAACAAGATACTGTAGTGATTAAATGATTGCTTGTATATTTTCATTCCAATTGGCAAACGTCTGCAAGCATTTACCCAAGCTGTAAATAACTTACATGTTAGAGCTTTAAGTATACCATTGTAATGATTGAAATGATGTTCCAGATCCTCACCCCCCCCCCTCCTCACCCCAAATAAAGGTGAAATGGGAGTGGGGGTATCCCAAATTGCTGTTAGCTACCTTGAAAGGAAAGTGGCCCAAACTGGCTTGTCTTTGGAACCATGAGACACTTGAGTGTAATTGAGGGGTTATTTGGCATTTTCTTATCAACTCGTTTGAATTGCTCCATCCAGTGGGATAACGTCGAGGGTGGGAATCTCCGGATCTTTAAGAGCCTGATCCTAATAAAAATGGTGCGCACAAAATACATTGCATTCAACAGTGAACAGGTTCAATATCATCAAAATCAACCAATGATAATAAAAAAAAACATTGCCCTAGTAAATGGTTGATGACTGTACTTGTAATAAATTAGCTTGCTTTAGGGGCTTCACCTAATCCCTGGCATCTTGAGCCCCCAAGTTGATATTTATCCCCCTATTCCCTTTCTTACTTTTACCCATTGCCGTGATGCAAAAACCTGTAATAATACACCATATCAACACCCTCTGGCCGCCCCAAAAGACATCAGATTCCTGAAATATAATGCGGTACGTTTGGCAGGAAGAGTTTACGGGAAGGGGTTTGTCACCCTCCCTCCCCCCCCCCCCCCCCGGAGGCAGTTCGTTCATCTCTCTATTGGATAATGTGGCACTGCGTGATGTTTTTGCTCAGAAAACCCATGTCCATGTATCATCACATTACGGAAGTTGTACCCTAACGTGGTAATGCATCCATGGTTCAGTATTTTAGTTCGTGTGTGTGCTACAATATTGGCATTACTGGCCATGTGAACGGTACCTACATGACTGGACGTTGCAAGTTAAAGTTTCATATAGTCTCTGTACATTTGCAGTTTCAGAGGCAAGCTGCATAGCCAACTTATTCTGAGCCTGTCACGGCGCTCACAAGCGCCCTCACTTTGTAGGTACCTACATGACTATACTCCCTGGTGTATTGTCCGCCTAAAAAATAACACCATGAACAACCGAAAAGTTCTTCCTAATACCGCAAGCACTCCACGCGCACTACAATACTGCGTATTTGCAGGCAAATGCAGTTCTAGTTTTGAATAAAGGTTGGGTTTTTGTATTCCTTTTAGCTAAAAGTAAAATACAATGACGCAACTAGTAGACATCAAGGTCAGCACTGTCTCGCTGCATATTTGACTTTGTGTCTTGTAGATAGTCACGGTTAGAGATTGCTTACGTCATTCGTGCTTTTATATTCATATTAAAGTCAGAAGAAAGAAACTATTGTCATCTATAGTCAATGCATATATTATCTTAACAGGTGGCCATATATAACACCCATTCACTAACAATGACTTATCAAAAAGGGTGAGTATATCAGATTATGATTGAACAATGGATATTTCTTTTACGCATCAATAACAAAAGCAAACGAAAGGTTTTCATGGGAAAATATTCTTTAGTTTTGATGATTTAAGAAGGTATTAAAGGGTGCAGCGTTTTTGGCGATGACTCTGGATTTAGTCGATCGATGCCTCAGTGCCCCGTGGTAAGTCCTTTCATTTTATAGGCTAATCAAGTTTTCATATAAAAAAAATTCAAAACTTGCTTTAAAAATGAAATAAGAAACATCGGGTTAATATGAAATAAGAGCTGAAAGAGTTACATGGAAGATGAACATGCACTTTTCAAATCGAATGCGACCTGGCAAAATAACAGGCTAATATTTGCAGAATAAATGGAATGGGGTGGTGGTGGCGGGTTGGGTTGTGGTTGCCTAGTTTCATAAACTAGAACCGTACTTTAAATCATTCTCGGTAGGTAAACCGTGCCGAATCCCGATAGATAAATAAAGGAAGTGTCTCCCCCTAGTATGTACCCACACCCATCACAAGGTCAACGATGAGCACTTTCACGGCAAGATATACCAACTCTCTATTGTGTAAGTATGGCTGCATGCATATAGAAAACATGATGGGCCCACAGGTGCGAAAGCAGATGGTACCTTAAGGCCATAAACAGGGTAAATTCGGCACTGATGTTTACATAACTTACACTTGGAAATGTGAACTCTACGCAAGCATATAGGATACTCCCCTGCCTCTCACCAAAAGAAACACACACACACACAAGCACCTTAAACGTCTGAAAGCACCTTCATATTTGAATTAAATGTCCTGGATCCTGAGATGATAGAAGAAGGAAAACAATTATCGCAAAGAAGTTACATATATCGCAAAGAAGTAATATATAAACTCCTCCCTTCCTCCGCCCCTTTTTGAAGTAACACCTTTTTGCGGTACAAGCCCCTCAACTTAAGTCACATGTCCTACTGTCCTTCGAAGTCTGTACCCTTGGCCTCCTAATCGGAGCCTCCTCCTCCCGAATTATTCACATCTTTTTCAAGTCCTCTCCTTACTGTTACACCTGAGTTCATTATACGTTTCGCTTGTCAATTCATCACAAGCCCATTCCCGTAGCTAGGAAACTCTGGGCTCCATGGGCTCAAACAGGTGCTTAAGGATGGGACAACATTAATGTCGTGCAACTTGTCATGTTTGTATACGCATGATAGTGGCACAGACTGAACAGAGGGGATAGTAATATGTACGAGGAGGGGGTTGGGGGGGGGGGTGGCGTGGCGACAGGCCTGTACAAGTCTTGTATAGATCCGTCTCGCAGTATCAGAGCTAAGTTGTTGACAAATACCAGTTCTGCAGTTTTCATAGTTTGATGATTATCTATTCTTAGAGCACGCCCTCTATTATAAAGTTTCAGTTCTCCACAAGTGTCTGGCCCTACCCCCCCCCCCCCCCCCTTCCCTTCCCCTGCACATTCATGATCATGGAAATACATTAGACTTATACATTCGTATTTGGTATACGTTGTATATCCATGTACAATATAGCTAACAGGCCTCTACTTCCAAACTAGGTGGATGATAGTTAAACAATACTTTTGTGTTTGGTATCTCGTTTCTTGTATATTATATTATACGGAATATCAATCATAAAGTAAAACTGCAGCAGGTTAGACTATACAACAGCCTATCAAGTGTTAAACGAGTATTGTAATCATCCCGAGATTTATGAACACTGATAGATACGATGTCCCTTTGTTTGTGTGGATGTGTTGGTTAGTCTCTTGTTTGTTTATGGTATTTCTATATACGCGTTGTGTTCTTTGGGAATACCATGTCTATGTCAGAACAGGGCAAATGCTAAATTAATTCCAGGAACATTCAATGAATTAGTAGTTGTGTCGTGTTGCCAATGGCAATAAGGCACTGGCACGAGTATGTATGTATGTATTTTAGGATCGTCCTTCAAGCAGGAACTCGCGAAGAAGCCTCATAGGCTTATCAAACCGCAAGCTGACCGAAGTCAGTCTCTTACATTCATATTTAACGTCCATAATTATGAATTGTCAATTGTCAACAACTCTGTAACTGGACAACATACATTAATCTTGGAGGGACTCGAACCGGGGACATTATGATTGGAAGGCACCGGCGTTAACCACTGAGCTAACACTCCTCTGCTTTGAACAATAATACCCGACAGGCGCTTTGCTTGCTATACTGGTCACAGTTCCCAGGAGAGATTGAGGTTTATGGGGAAAGATGGGGAACTGTTGGAGGGCCCTAAATAAGTTTAGCTTCTTTGTTTATTCATTGTATTCGCCTGAAAGCCATGTGCAAGTATATGACATTCTTAACAAGCTACTGTATAACATATACAAACTGCTTTCTTCGGGTACCTCGGCATTTTAACGGCATTAGTTATTCCTCCATATAGTATCGCCCTGCCTTTCTACACACAAACACACACACACACGTATGGTATCGTAGTACACTATATCGGCATACAGTGTTGTTATCCAAAGTAAAAATTATGGCTATTATATCCATCAAGAAAAAACCAGTTCAAGGCTATTTTTTTCTTTTCTTTTTAAAGAAAATATTATTATGATTAGGCTACTTACTGATCCATATAAGTGGATTTTTGTATATTTGCCACTTCCATACAGAAACAAATGTGGCTTACGTAGTTATGACAACATAGCCGTGACATTCCATAAGCTGATAAGTACATATCCAGTCCTTCTACATAATACGGTACTTTGCGACCATCAGAGAGCACGCATAGCCTGTAGAGCTGGTATCACGTACTGCATCCGTGGTGAGAAGTAGTTGGGTGGGACCCGTGGTATATAGATTAACAACCATATGAGTCCAAAAGGAGCCACATGCTTCCCCTATTAACGTTTACAGAAAACTGAACGTAGGTATGTGTTGCCAGAAAGTATCACCTTCAATGTTGGGGCCACTTAATTTAGGTATTTCCCCCAACTGTCTATCACATGGGTATTCAGTAACAGGGTAGAGCAGTTGCGTTATAGGCTACACCACTTAAACCTAGTTTAAATATTATTTAATTTTTCTTACGTGCCATTAAGTCCTCCGCATGCATACCAGTATTTTTTTGACAAATATTGCCAGGTGCAATATGACTGAAAATCGTTACGTCTTTTCTTTGGGATAACGCAGATAACATTTATAGATCTTAGATTTACCACTCCACGGAGATCGGTCAAGCCACGTCGGGCCATTTATGACGGGGGTGGGGGTCAAGAGCCCCAGAGTCTTGTGACCCGGGTCAAGTAAGGGGCCCTGGAAATATGGGATATGGGGCAATGTATTCTCACTTTTATAGCACCCCAAACATGGACCTATAACCAAATAGCACTGATCCTTCCCCTGAATTAACCCATGTGTATTTCTTTTTATATAAAAAGAAACATGTAACATGTAAGCTTTGTAAACAGAATATACACAATACGAAAGTAAAGGAATACTTCGGTGGCTGAAGTTGATTGCGTGGTAAATACGCATGGAAAATGAATCTGCATCTTTAGGTGAAAACAATATCCTCATGACATCACATTGTATATGGAGATGATATGAATATTTTTAAATGTTGTGGTATATTTCGTGAAGACATCTGGCAACACTAAAGTGAATGATGCCATCATTGCAATACAAATGCCAATTGTTACTGCTTTTCTTTATATTGTTTAACGTGACTTATTCATAAAGGAAAATGATAGTTCTACAAAAAGATAACTATAGAAGTTGCATTTTTAAGAAATTGTTAATATAATGATAAGAATTTCAAAGTTAAGCTAACATTTGATGAACGTTTGCCGTTATGACATTACAGAACACAAATATGCTTTGATTCCCACACGATAGGGACGGAAGAATAACGTGTTTAGCATAGTCAAAATATTTAGGTTCCAGTCAATCAACTTTATATCTTGTGTTAGGCACACAATATTGAGATGGGGTCTTCAGCTAACAGTGTGGAATATTGTTCTTCAGCCTCTGAAGAAGATCCTGCTGGGATCGAAACGCCAGGCCCACTTACTTTTACACATCCTATTACACAGACTCGTTAGTGGATAATCAGTTTGCTAACAGTTTTTGTTTTATTTTAATTTCCTTTTTTACATTTAATATTTTGTTTTGATTGTATTCATGCATCTTTGAACATATACTTGTTTGCCTCAACCCTTCACTTTTGGTATATAAAAAGCCTAATGTACATAATTATTGCAATGGAATATTTATTTGATTTATTTGTTTTGCCACAAAAGTACAAAGTGGAGGGAAGTCTTCCATAAAGCTTAAAAGCTTAACAATGTGGAAGACTCCCTGAAGAAAGAAAAGAAAAGAAAAATATATATATGTGTAAATACATATACATAATTATAAATACAAATTAAATGTTCAATATATATAGTAATTACATACAGGTATAATTTGGTATAGTAGTCAGTAACTAGCTATTATTTCCTTACAAAACCACTTCTTAAGGATGTGACTGACTTTTTACTCTTTAAATCGTTCGTTAGAAGATTCCAAATATAGGCCCCCAGTCTCGACAAACCGCATGCATGTTCAATGAAAAGTTCACTCGAATGCTATAAAAACAGATCGTTCTGCTCACCAACATGGCAAAACATACATTTTTCCTTTGAACTACCGCTTTATAATTAAATATTGTGACTAGTTTAGTGATTTTCCTGTGTTAATTAATCAGCATATGCAATTCATGTAGGCGTTGGCCTTGTAGAACGTGAGAATAAACCTGTCGTCTTTACGTATTTCTCTGGGTTCAAAATTCTTTATGGCAATAGAATTGTGATTGACAAGGTTATCATATGTGATATCTCTCTGTTTCTCTTCATAGAATTTAATTTTGATGCTTAGCTTTTGTACTGACTTTGAATGCATTTTGCATAGTTATTTATATCCATTCCAGTTTAATCGCTTTAACGTAACAAAGGGAGCAGAGATTTATACCGACAAACAGTGAATTATTTTGTTTTCATCACACGTCACGAAAAAACAAAATAGCTTAGCTGTTCATTATCGTTTTGACTATTGTCCTGTAGGGAGGAGAAGGGGCAGGTGGGGTATGGCCGAATGGTGCAATGTGACCCGGATTATATCTTCTCGAGAAGGCTCGCATGAATATCTTCGTATATTAACCGAATAGGGGCACTACAGAAAGCAGTATAGGTTGAGGGTAGCGGTGTACACCCCTGTCAACTAGAGTTCCTTTATAGAGATATGGGAACTCTACTGATAACCTCACACCACAAAAAAAACTCAAATGTAGTTATGATAGGACAACCTTCCGTTTAGACCTAATGATTCATGGATTAATAGTTAATTTGCTGTCTAAATATATAACATTTCTTTAGAGTATAACCCCCCCCCCACCCACCACGACCCCCGGGCCGTGCACGCCCCGGAATTAATGAGAAACAAATATTGGATCCAACACTGGCAATGCTTGTGTTGGAATAACTGATGTAAAGGAATTAATAGGTTTCCTTCGGGAGGGCTGAAGACTGATGGCCGGCCTGGGGGAGGGGTCTTTTTTTGGAATTTTTTTGCATTTCCAGGTGGCCTCAGATGCAATTTGGTGCAATATAGCACACTTCAACACCCACTCCATTTTGTAAATAATTTTGCATTTTCACCTGGCTTTAGATGTAATTTGGTGCTCCAAATGTGATTTTTTTTCTCATTTGGAAATGAAAAAGGGGTTTTCTGACTTGCGGAGCGGGGGGGGGGGGCGGAATGATACTTCCGCCCCACCATATTTTTCACTGGGGGGGCTGGCGCCCCCCCCCCAGCCCCACCGGTTCCTACGCCCTTGGTTTCCTTGCTATATACCAGTCAACGAACTAACAATATGCATATATGCATGGATAGTAGAAACTCCAGAACACGGAGATGTATAGCCTATAGCGATAAAGTAATATATTACCGACATGTATATCTGATTAATGTCAACACAGGACTGCTACTCAAGTCACCTTTCCAATTATTTTCAGCTTTCTTGATGATATACGGTACTCACATTCGTACAAGACACGGATACATTTATTTCACTCTCTTCCGTCATCTAGAATTATTAATGGTATAATTAAGTTTTTGTCAGTCTGCAAAGGATCGTAATTTTTTTTTGTCCACGTTCACTTTCCCACTTCCCCAGCCCCCCCAGCCCCCCCAGCCCCAGCCCCCTCCCCCAGCCCCTCCCATCCTAAAACACGAAAACAAAAATAAAAGCCCTTAAAATAGTCATGTACATATAGAAATGGTATATATCTCACTTCTTGACGAATATGCAATACCATGCAGGCCCGGATAATCCAAGAGGCAAATGAGGCTAGGGCCCATGCATTAGCCCCGATGTCAAATGGCGCTAATGTCAAGGATCCTCTGTGAATAATTCCTGGCACGACATACCGGAACCAACTTTTATATTTGCAGGAAGTTGCGTCTGCAGAACTTAAGAGAAGTGGATGGAGTTATGGTGGAGAAGGGTAGCGGATGGGGCGGTGTTTAGGAAACCCACGGTGCCTTGTGGCCCCTAAAATGTGTTCATGTAACACTGTGCAGTATGTACGGAGGAGAGCCTGAGCGATGTGAACCAAAATGATGGTCTGTATTTTCGTCAGGTGGACCATGGTTACCCATATATTATGACGTAGTTGCCTATTCACTACCATAAGGAGATTATGTTTTTAAGAGCGAGTTAACTGGGATGGGG
>KN891199.1:2881-17439 GCA_000934455.1 Apostichopus parvimensis
TATACACAACTAGTAGTCTACTAGGAATCGCAGGATATAAGTCCAGTATCTTCCAATTCAGAAATTCTCAGTGATTTCAGAGACCGCAGCTTGTCAAGTTTTGCGGAAACAGACCAGTATGACAGCACCCTCTGTTGATTTAGGGCGTGGCTTGGAGATCCCCATTCTCAAATAATACCCTCGTTTCTGATGTCTCGCACCCTTTAGCTGGTCGCTCAACATACCTCATTCTCATCAAAAATATTTCCGGTTAAAGTAATTCTCCATGTTCTTTTCAGAGTTACATCAATGCCTCATTGATATTGAATTTTATGACACAAAAGCAGAAAAATGAGGTGCTGTTTTTCTGTTGAATTTTATCACTGAATTTTTGTCAGTGTAACATTTCTATGTAAGATGATTCAAGTCTGGACCAGATATATGTCAATAAATCTTGAAATCTGTTATTTTTTTTACAGAACTTTTTTTTTTCTTTTTGAGGGGGGGTGGTAGAATTGACATCCATAATAATAATTTCTTTCTTTCCTCTTCAGCATGTTTTCTTTTGTGTCAGGTTATACGCATTTGAGAGTTCCCGTCTGCCAAGAGAACTCAACATCAACTCAAGAGTAAGGACCCCCAATTTTTCTTTTTAAATTATTTTTTCGGGTTAAATAATTTTTCTTCAAAATCATTGTTTGTAAGAGATTTGACTAGAATTTTTTTTGTCTGCACCAAAAAAATCCATTAACAAAATCCATTGATACAGAAACTTAAGTGCACAATTGTGTAAACTTATTCTAGGAAAATATGGAAATATGAAAAGAACAGAATTTGGGAATGCTAAATATTAGTCATTATTACAAAAAAAAACCAGGGATACCTGATAAGTTTATAAAATTGATATTAAGAGGAAAAAAATATATATAAATAAAAACATTAAAACACCATCATCATCACTTCATCACTCATAAAGTGGGTATCTCTCCTATGGGAATAATAAATTTGTTCATTAATCTCATCTTATTGTTTTGATTTGACTCTTACTGACAACAAAACAAATGTCAAATATCAATGGCAGATTGCTGTCTATAAATTATAATCATTCAGAATTGATTGCAATTTAAATCTTTGCAGAGACTTCATCCATGAAATGAACCATTTGGAGGGCCCCAGAGGATTTCATATTTTATTTTTGTTTTAAATTGGACAACTTTCGATGAAAAGCTCATAGAATATTTGAATTAGACAACAACGTCTCCAAACTAGTTTATTAATAAAAAACAAAAAACCGGAGGCAAATTTAAAGTAAAATAATACAGCAATAGTCTTCTTCATAGTATATGATGTCATTTGAATGAAGAAGTGCTTGTCTTGTTATAGGATCTGAAAACCATGAAAGGTGGCATCAAAGGGTCCTTAATAGATTGATACCAATGTTAGAGAGGCCTGAAGTTGTTATCCTAGCAAGATCTAACAGACTAAAATGAAACAGACGGACTGGTTCAAATGAAACATTTTCATTCCAGTCGGCCTGTGGAGAGGAACCTGCTTGGGTAGAAATGTCAGGCACTCTTGACTAGTATATATATTTACCTATTTGCCTATATGTACCTATATATACCTATATGTACCTATATATATACCTATTATGTACCTATATATATACCTATATGTACCTATATATATATACCTATTATGTACCTATATATGTACCTATGTGTACCTATATATGTACCTATATTTACCTTTGTGCAGTAGAAAAAGAAAGGTTTTTTCCCCCTCCCTTTGATGACCTAAAAAGAAGTTGGTTTTATTTCATATCCATATTCAATTTCCAACCAGAGTTACTACATTTGACCAATTTTTTTTTTACAATTCTGTGAAATATTTCATCTCGTCCAGAAAGCTGCAATGACTAGTTCATTTCGGTAGCGTGACCAGTTAATCGTAACAACGGCTTCTTCCACATTTCCTGTAGATTCTTAGTAGACTATGCTCCATAGCTCCATATGCTCCATTAGAAGGCTATGCTCCATACATAAAACTGTTATAACAGTGTGGTAGGCCTAATACTCAAACTGCTGATATTTTATTTTGAGGGTAATTGTCTCTTCTCAAAATCTTTGTGATAATGTCCCAACTTGGCCATCATCTTGTGTAGCGCTGTGATATGTTCTACCCGATAAATTATACCCCTTGCATAATCCTCTCTCATTAGATTCACTCGTGCTCTCTTTACAAACGACACATTTCCTTCTCAACAAACCGGTTGATATTAGTTTTAAGTGTTTAGCCAAGATGAAACATTTCAGCCCTAATTCTTATATGCAAAGTAGGCAATGCTTCTATGGAAGTGTGTCTAGGCTTAAAGTGCACATATTTTGCTCTGTACAGCTGTAATAGCAATTTTTAAGACATTCGTTCTCGATGATCGTGCTACAGAGCTAAACGGCGAGAGTTTCTTCCGGAGAAATGTCTTGCGAGGGCGAGAGAGAGACTGTGAAGCAAGCCCAACCAGCTGCTATGATCTCATTCTTGGTTTTCAATGCTTTTCTCGTTTGAAGCTTGGAATGCTCTTCACGGATGAGTGCGACAGTTTCAAGGATCTCATCCACCTACACTCCTTCTCATATGACTTTCATCTCCGGACAGTCCAAGAGTATCTCAGTTCACCAGAGATGGGCTTCAAGATTCAGTACCACATCACCAGTTTCCTCTCCGATTTCATCAAATTTTTCAACCCAATCCCTAGATTTTGTAGTAATTTAATACATTCTGGTAAGTATACCTTTATCCCCCCCCCCATTTCCCGGGGACCGCCCATCCTCCTTGTTCTTAGATTTTTGAGTCTACACTCCTCGGTCCTTTCTACATCACAGTATTGTATAATACACCACAGTCCAGCCCCAAGCAAGCATTGACAGAGACCACCCTTGTACATTTTCTCAGTTGTTGTTACAGTAAAGCTAATGTGTTTCAATTTACCCTCTTGCAATATCTCCACATTCAACACAAAGTGTAACTTTGATGGGGGTAACATTTTTCCATCTGAGATTTTCTTTTTTCCCTTCCTGTCCGTTTGCCATCTCCAGAAACGCAGGGTTTCCTCAGTCACAACACGCCGGCCCCCGATCTGTACGAATACCTCACCAAGCACAAACTCGCCGAGTTCTTCCTCTTGAACATGAACAAACCAGAAGAAAGCGCTGAGCAAGAACAGGAGAACGCACTGGTCAGTTTCTCCAGACTCTGCGGCCGATTCAGAGCCTCCACCAGCTCCGGCAGTTTCCTCTCGGACGAGATCAACGTCAGCTTCATCATCTCGTGGGACGAGAATGAATACGAGAGCTCCACGCGGCCGGGGACCCCCGTCCCGGGATTCATCTGCGAGAGCGGGAATGCCGCCAACGCCGCGGACTCGGAAAAGAACAAGAATCTGATGAGGCTGAAGTACTTCTTGATCATCAATTCCATGAAACACGTCTACCCCGCCGCGGGGGTGATGTCCACCGTGATGGGGGCGGAGCTGGAATCGGTGGAGAAGAACCCCCGTTTCTCGTACATGATGAGCGAGATGCAGAAGAAGAGAGACCTGGTGAAGAAACTAGTCCGTGAGGCAGCAACCTACTGCAGGAGAGACATGCTCTGGAATAAACTGTTAGAGGCAGAGGGAGAGACGACCGCCTCCTCCAAGAAGACGAAGAAGAAAGATGCTAGCGAAGACAAGGCAGAGGTAAGGATGGAGGCTCTCAAACTAATTAAACACTAAAATAAATTATTTCATTTAATTCATTTAATAGAAGAAAGATACTAGTGGCAAGGCAAGGCAGAGGTAGGATGGAGGCTTCCAAACTGATTATAAACTAAAATCAATTATTTAATATATTTCATTTAATAGAAGAACGATACTAGTGAAGGCAAGGCAGAGGTAGGATGGAGGCCTCCAAACTGATTCAAAACTAAAATCAATTATTTAATTTAATTCATGTGACGTCATCTCTGTTTCTACATGGTTACTTTTCACTGGTGAAGCATGTAAAACATATATATGGAAGATTTATGGAAGACTTATTGTTTTACTCTCTTGTTTGTGAGAAGGTTGAGGGGGGGGGGGGGGGGGTGGTGAGGGTCTTAGCAAATGGCAGACATTGAAAAATTATGTCCAAATCTTGTTTGTAGTAAAGGGATCAAGTTGTTTCCAGCTGAGGTTTACAACGTAACCGCTCCATCTCCCAAGGGCAAGGATTTAAGCAGGAAGTCTGTTACGCCATCAGGACTAATGTTCTGCGGAAGACTTTTTCATTTTTCTAATTTATACATATATTGGTGAGGTATCTAATAGTCATCGTATAGTATTTATTTATAAACTGATATATTTTGTAAGCTTGACATACTGTCTCGTTGGTTACATGATTCACACCTCACATATGTAAGATAAGGACAGATTTACTGACCATGCAGTTGAAAGAATTATCTCTACTTCTGTCATCTTACCCACACCGCACCATTCAACCTCATGGGCTCAACATTCAGGAAGGACATGACTAACTTTTTCTTCTGTCCCCCCTCCTCCCCTTGTTTCCCCCCCCATCAATCTTCTTCTCATAGCTCTCTTCCACTCACTTTTCTCCACACCTTTCTGTCTTTGTCCTTCTCCAGTTTATTCCCGACCCCTTCCCTTAATCCTCTCTTTGTCCCTCCACTGTTTATCTCCTACCTCTCCTCTTCCCCTGTTGGTTTCTTTCTTTCTTTTTCTTCTCTCCATCCTTTGTCTACTAATCCCCTTTCATCTATCTCCTTGTGTTCACCATGCTTATTAACCTGTCTGTATTCTATGTGTGTTTTGTCCCTTCTGTTACTGTTACTTGTCATTTAGCCTTTGAAGAAGATCCTGCTAGGATCGAAACATCAGACCAACTTACTTTTACACAATCTTACCCAAACAGCAAGAAATCAGTTACGCAGAGTTCAACGTTCTCCTGGAATCCACCAAGCGATTCCCTCTCACGGCTACAGACAAATCTCTGATCTCACTGCTGGATAATAACCGCCAGTGGTACGAGAACCTGCTGACATCTCTGAGGTCAAAGTTCAATGTGATGGCACGTTACTTTAAGAGTGAGGACGGTATGATCCACCAGTTGGCGTTGCTTAACCAGGTCTACCAGTCCATGGTGGTGCTACTAACAGTGGACTTTCAGTCTAATGCAGTGGTAAGTAAAAAAGCTTGTTCATGTAACCCAAACAACTAATACAGATATATTGATAGATTTATCAAAGGTTCCTTAAGAAACGAAAGTATAACCACCAAAGGTGTGGAGAAAAAGAGACAGACCTGCTAAAACTCTGTTCAACTGTATTAAACAGTGATGACAGGACGCCAAGAAATAAAACTGAAGAAGACTAGAGCAAAGGAAAAGCTTTTAGAGGCTGAGTTGTGGAAGAAAGCTAATAGATTTCGAGATTTTTCCTAGGAACTTTCACCTCAGGTTCATTAACACCCTGAATGACCCTAAATGATAACTCTAAGGAATTTTTAGTGAATAACCATGCAATCTGTCTTTGTGGGAATAATGGCTACAGCCATTTCCCACAGTGTGACTCCAACTGACCGGATGTTTTCCACAACTGATTAGTCAGCTCATTGTGTCGTGAACAAACTCCAGTAGGTACGATCAAAATACTGCAATGTATGTACCATAGAACTGAGTAATTTATAAGTGTTTTATTTTTTTCCCTCTTCTCTTCTCTTTTGCCTCAGGAGTTGGAAGCTGTCTATCGTACGGAACAAGATGTCGATTGCATGTCCATGGAGGACAGCCAAACTCAGCCCGAACTGCACTGTCAGAAACATATCGAAACAGTCATTAATGCTGTCTGCTTCCATTTATGGACGTCCATCCTCTAAGATTCATTAATCTCAAAGATCTGAAGATGATCATGGTCGTAAGGGTGCATAGTACGGAGGCAGTCAATGTCTGACTAAGACCTGTCATGTTAGACTGTCACGATGGGAGATTTAGTCACGTCACCAGTCAGTGCAGTCACCAGGTGGTGCTGTCACCAGTCGGTGCTGTCACCAGTCTGTGCCTGTCACGGAAATGGCTGCATCAGCGCAAAGAAAAGTGAAACAGTAGCATGGCCCAGAAATAATCGCGTTTGAAGGATCTCCAAGATGTGATATATACTGATAGTCGGTTGTTACAGAAGTTAACGGGTGTATGAACCTACAGCTTGCCATTATATAGTACTGACATTGAGGACTATGACGATATAAACTATCATGTGAATGAATCATTTCTCCATTCATTTTCTTTCTACTCGGTTTAATATTCTCCTCAGTTTGTCATATGACAAAATTATTTTGCTAAAATAATGACTTGTCATCCAAGATGGGGCATCTGATTTTAACTGCTTCCAAAGACATATTAGTAAGATATGAGGCTTCAAGGTCAACTTTCTGGATCATATTTATTATATACGAGAACTATTGGGGAATCAATTGCCATTAGTACTGTGTTTCCTACCGATACAGAAAATCGAATGTGGTGGAAACTTATTGCATGTTAGCTTTTAACTCCCAGGCTTGGGGAGTAGGAGTATAAAAGATATATCTTTGACTGCAGTGACCTTGATTTTTCTTTAAGAAACACAAAAGAAAAGGAAAAATAATTCATCCTAGTCATTGATCGTGTCCTCAACAGATAATGATAAATATCCCAGGGTGACCGTTTTACTCAAAGAGTCATTTAATTCCTTACCGAGACATTTCGTCTCTAAATGAAAATGATTTAATTTCTATGAACATCTTAGATCACAACCTCATTGGCTAAGATCATGAGTATTATCTATTTATTATACTATTCATGTGTCCTTTCGAAGGAAGCTGGGATATC
This sequence comes from Apostichopus parvimensis, assembly GCA_000934455.1. Taxonomy (NCBI): domain Eukaryota; kingdom Metazoa; phylum Echinodermata; class Holothuroidea; order Aspidochirotida; family Stichopodidae; genus Apostichopus; species Apostichopus parvimensis. The sequence goes on from KN891199.1 coordinate 9,760, forward strand.
CACTCGATGTAACATTGTTACGTTTGAGCTGCATAGAATACCTTCTCACATGGTATTCCTATTAAAGGTCACGATGATAATTGTATTCTCTCTCTGGTACTCTCAAGTGGTGCTTCTATTTGCTATGTGTGGGCTGTGAGAAGGGGTTTGAACTGATTGGGTGGGTGGGGGGGGGGGTTGAGAGTCAATGTAATGTTAAGCAATGTGAGGCAGGAGAGAGTGTACATTTGGAGAAAAGCTCAAATAATTATCGGATGACAAACAAACAAAATAAATGAAATACAAACACATTTCTTTTGTCTAGGTTGTTAATAACTTTTAATGGTGAATGCTTTTTTCCTCCCAGTCGTAGTACATAATTGCCTCTCGGCACAGTAATAAACGAATAATTGTGGTTGTGATATTAAGAGAAAGTCTTTACAGGGACAGGTGTTTTTTTTTCTTGAAAGCAAGAGTTGTTAAACAATGAAAATAATATGTAGTTTTTTGCAGAAATTCTTGTTTAGACCTTCTGCAAAATTTGGTTAGATCAATTTATTAATTAACATAAACAGATAATTATATGAAATGGAATGGGGAAGTTTATGAAACATTATGTTGTACCAATTATTCATGCCACAGTTGGTCTCCCATCACCAACAAAACATACAAACTCCTTTCCAAATGGTGAGCTGTAGGCACAATATCTCAGTCCAAGAAACAATATCTGTCCAGGAAAGCATGGTTTTGTTAGCTACATGAGACAATAGCTTTTTCTAGTCTGTTTTCTGTTAAACACAGATTGGTGAACAGTGCTTTGTAGATTTTTGGTGTTAAGTTTTGTTATGAAGGGATAGCTGAAAGTGAATTCCTAAACTGTTTTGTTTTAAAGGCTACATCCTCTGTGGGCATAAAACAGTGAAAAATCATGATACCTATAACAGTATCACAATTTGAATAATATAAGCTAGTGTTGAGTCTTATGGTTAGGATGAGATAATGATTTCTCATGAGAATGACAAAGTGCTTACATTTGAAATGAATGTTCATGAATATTATAACATGCATATTCAGTTAAGACAAAACGAACGATAACCGTGTAAATGCTTAAACGATGATTTTCACATGTTTGTATCTGCCGTATGTAATAATTGTACAGGAGAAAAGAAATGCTTTATTTTGTAAAATATAATTGTGCAGAAAATAAAACATTTGCAAATGTTTTCTTCCCTCCCCCATCTGTTTTCTTGTAGTCTATCTATTAAAGTAGGCTCACATTCCAATTCAACACAAGGATTTAAACAAATTACCTCCTGAGATGAAAATGTGATGCATCTTTGAGAATTTTGACCAATGTAACAGTTCTTATCCCATAAATTCTACTGTTTTATGATGAGAACTCTCTTAGCAGGAATCCTCACTTACAAAACAGCTTCTGTAGGAGTAGTGAAATGTTGACTTTGCAATGCAATCTCTATAACATTCAAAATTTACTTCTGATGAATTGAGAAAACAAACCAAAATATGAAATTCACATACTAAACATCAATTGCGACTTTGTTTTTAACCCAATGTGAGAAAATGACATCAGCTGTTGAACTGAGAGTGATTATTCAGCTGTTGCTTAATCTGAATGTGTTAGTGAATTTTGTCCATTTCCTTTGTTACATTGCATTTTTTTTTTTTCGACACAAGCCCCAAGATACGAAGGTAAGTTAGGGTACGACAGACTGCAAAGGATGGTACATAGTTGGGTTTGCTTTCTCCATTCAACTGATCCACGGTGAAATGCAGAAGCTAGAAGCTGTGATGAAAGATCACACTTGAAATGATTGAAATATAAATAAATCTCTCACGTATACGCCCGCTAACTTCACAAAGGTTCTCTTGAAAACAGAAAACTGTAGGATCAGGGACCAATACCATTGTAAACAAATGTTGACTATTGTAAACATATCCAGCATACCAGCAGTGATCAGTGCAGACAAATAGATTCTTACCATCACTGGATTTCAGAAAAAAGAATTGTGTGTGTACAAAAAAAAACCCCGAATATCGGTAAACTTTAACGACAACGAAAGTGACACTGGGAGTGCAGAGTGTACATACAATACCGGGCTATAACAAAAAGCTGGTAATTATTTACACGAGTGAAAGCATTCAGAACTAGGAAATAGAACAACTCACAAAAAGATTGAAAAAAAAAACAATACCCAAAGATTTGAATTCAGCCTATTAAAAACATTTCATGAGGAAATAAAACAATGACATTTCATTACTTGATGACCCCTATATATTGAGGGATAAAACATGGGAGTTGCTCTCATCATTTAAAAAAAAAAAAAAATCCAAAAAGGAAAATATCTGAACATTTTGAATTATAATCAATAAGCAAAATTGTTTACAAAAGAAAAGTGATATTGCTTTGTGATGATTTGTATCACATTTTATGTTTTCAGCACATTCTTTTTTGGAAATTTTCCACCTCAAATAAAAAGCAAAATGAAAAAAATATCCATGAAGGAGCATATTTAGTATTTCAATATGTGTTTTTACGATAAATTGAACACACAAATCCTCGATAGTAGTAAGCACTAGTACCTTAGGACATAAGCTATGACATCAAATGAGATCAATTTTTTTTTTTTAAAGTAGTCTTTTTAAAGTTTTCTCTTGACAATTTCCAAAACACAAAATAACTGGCAGCTGATTTATTGAGAGTTTAATATTTGATAATTAAAATAGAGATTGTGTTTTTTTTATAATTGAAATTATTTATCTGTACAACATTAAATCACGACCGAGATATAAAATATCTTCTCGATGTGAGTTAACTCATTATCAAGAAACGGAAGAAGGATACAATCTGTGTTTATTCTCACCACCTTTCTTCCTTGCATAATAAAGGGGGAAGGGGAGGAGGGGTTTGAGGTCATAGGAAGAAGCTGTGTAGCATTGCATGATATTACACTACCAAGTATGTGACAAAGAGCTGTAAATTGACTCTAAAAACCTGTACCATTTACACCCCCACCCGAACAAAGACATGTTGGGTATTAAATCTCCTTAATGTTATATTTCCTCTTTTAGAGAGGACGACACAGACAATACTATCTGATATTAAATTCAATCTGAACTTCATTTGTAGACTTATTCATGAATACTTGCTAACAATTAACCCAAAAGGTCATGAAAATGCCGCAACTATAATGTTGAAGATATCAGTGATCTGTCCTTCTAATAAAAAAATGCCCACTACTTGTTACAAAGGTTGTCAGCTAAGCACATTACATCAAAGTATTGTTTATATATACTTATATATACTTTGTCATTGAGGGTTTCTTTAGACTGAAAGATTCAGCATCCTGTGAGAGGTATGATCATACTCAGTTTCAAGGGGCAACAAATAGGCCTTTCGATCACACGACTCTAACATGGAAAGGATTAACTCACTCTCAAATGAGTATTGAGAAGGAGTTAAAAAACATCTCCCTGGTCTGACCAACAGTAATTATTCTATCGAGTAAAAATGGATTTTTCAAGTGTACTTTGACAGTTAGAATGCAGTTGTGTTTAATACAACAAAAGACATAATAGCAATACCATTCAACACAAACACAACATAGATGTCATTATAGAAAATTATTCATTCCACAATGCAGGCCGTGAGACCTGGATGCACAATCCTTAGTGCAAGAGCCTCTAAAACTTCCCAAGATGGCATGACTTTAAATATAGTTACTGTGACTTTCACATCTCAAAAGTGAATCCAACACACTGCTGCATTTTATTTGGTACAGATTAGAAACTATTGTGTTTTAACAATGTCACCACTGTCATCCAAGACAAAACCAGAGGCATCTTTTAACTGAATTCAGGTGCCTTCAAAGGATACTCCATTCAACTGTAGGCACCGTGCCAAAATACAAAAGGGTGCAGCAGCTGCAATTCTCCTGCAGCGAGGCTGCATGGATATAAAACAATAGAGATTAAATCCTATTAATAGTCTCTTCATTAAAATAATTATCCTGCTAATGCTTCACAAATTTTCCACATTCCTATAAAAATATGTCCTAGACTTTTCCAGCATATGTTTAATATCAAGTGTGTTAGTTTTTTAGAGTTTTAATATACTATTAACTTCTTTAATTCTGATCTATTTTTACCATAGAGCATTTTTTTCCATCACGCCAACAAGAAAAGAAAGAAAGGGAATAAAATAGCCAGAAATTGTTTCCCTTAAAACAATGAATTGTTTTAATCAGGAAGTGAGGCCCGATGGTCAACCAAGCTATATGTACGTTCATCTGCAGCTTCTCAAAATTCTCAAAATATATATTTACAATTATTCCGGTAGAGTGTATCTACTTAAACTTGCTCTCCCATTGTTTAACCATGGCATTGCTTCTATTACCTCCTCCAGTTTTAGGGTTGTATTTCAATTCCTGTCAAAGAAAAACGAGAGAAGATATGAAAGAAAAATTACCCAAAAATGAGATAAAAAACAAACAATCTTCACATGCTTACTTTGCCAACACAAAAAGATTCTCCTTTTTATTACACAATCACACATAAACAAGAATGAATAATTAAAAAAAATAAACTCCCTCACAAAAATTTCACTTCATTTTTAAAACTATTTGAATTACGATACTAAACAAAGAGACACTATTTTGATTCCCTCATTAAAATTATTGGTCCTTCAGAGGAAAGAATAGAAGCTTTGTACTATCACATTAATAGAAACATAATTACAACATTCATTCAACCAAAGAAAAAATAACATTTGTTTTACATTGGGAATATCAGCTAATATATTCTGAATCAAACAGCTTGGAGGCTTTTTATATGAAAACATTTTTTTTTTAAATAAATAACCAGCCACCCCTTCCTCCACCCACCCCTTCCTCCACCCCCCCCACCCAATAAAGAGAATGTAAGAAACTTTTCATTTGCCCTCCCCCTGTGACATTTATCCTGCGCTGTAGCTTTGAAGGCCAGGTGTTTTCAATTTGCATCGCAGCACCTAAACCAAAACAATGAGTAAGCAGTGATGTGCAAAACACAAGCTTTAAATTGTTGAAATTGTGCCATGACCGGCGGAAGGGGGAGGGGGTGGGGAGGGGAGGAAGTGCCGTTGGTGGACCTTTCTTTGATTACCATTAAACCATTCCGCTTTCCAACGTTTTTTAACGATCTATGAGACTGACCATATGACGGATATTATTATTACAAACAAGGAGAGTAAATTCTCACCTGATAAACGGCTTTGGCTTTACTATTCGTCGGTTTGATGGGTGCTTTGACTGGTTTCGTCATCGTGGTAGTAGGTGGCTCTGGTGATGTCGGGGACTGTAATCTGGAATTCCCTGCGCTGTCCGGCGGTGAGAGAGAGGCCGGCGAGGGCGGCTTGCCCTGCCTCATCCGCTCCTGATTCCTCATCTCTCGCTCCCGGCGGAATTCTTCCTCCTGTTGTTTGTGTCGTAGCACCTCTTGCTCCACAAATGAGATGCGGCTCTGTTTCACCACGTGGGAATTAACTGGAGAGAATGAGGGAGGGAGGAAGGGAGATAGAGTGTCAAACAACTTTTTCGTCACATTGTGCTTTTTGATGTTTACCTTTTTCCTACTGTATAATATTGTATGTGTATTTTGTATTTTGTATTGAGGGCTCCTCTGGAAAGCAGTGCTTCTGCACTGAGCAGGACTACCCTCATTAAAGATGACATTAATAAAAAAAATAATACATTCAAGACACCCTCAGCTCATAGAACTTTGATTTCGCCAAAAAACAAAAAAAAAATTGTTAAAACAGAGACATGGTACCATGTGGGTTCACTTAGCTGGGAGACCAGATGGTCAGTTATTTCTCATGGCACAGTAAATAACCACTGAGGACTGCTGATGATGCAATGCCATACGAGGCAAAGTTATTTACTTATCCTGAGAAATATTATATCTACACAGTATAAAGTAAACTATCAAAAAGGGAACAGATTTCGAAAAGCTACAAAAGTTTATAGTAAATAGTTTGAGTGGGACCATCATGCTTTGCGTGTAATACCTGTATCGTCAATAGCCTAAGTTTCATGATTATTATCAGTATCATTATTTTTTTTATGGGAATCGGATCGGTACCTGCCGATAGCAGTATTTGAAATATAGGTAATCTTCAAAAGACGACAGTTACAAATATCAGTGCAACCCATACTTATAATATCTGAACACTTATTTGCATAACAAACTAGGCGAATATTTCATTCCAGGAAAACTCTAATTTATGTAGCAGATCTTATAACACTATATTCTTTCCTCAAATCTGGTACTCTAGAGCAGGATAGAGAGCTATACCAAGGTTACAGTTTAAGAATCTCTTATCTTAAACCCTCGAGGTACTATGGAATGAAGAGAGCCATTCTTCATGCTGGTCAACGAGGTACAGAATTACTGGCAGCTAAGCAGGTACACCTAATCCGTACTGAATATTAAGAGACAACTTTTACATGTTAACTATATCCAGATGGAATCCATGCTGACTTATGTATACAGTAATGCAATACCTACACAATACCTACACCTAGTGAGGGATTAGCATTCAGCCTTCAAAAGGATGGTAGAAGCTTGAAGACAGCCAGAATATGAGTATGGTCATTGGGAAGGGGGAAAATGGGTGGGATTATTCTGACACTTGTTTAGAAAACCAGACAAACGAGGTACTCAGCACTACATGTTGCTTTGTATTCAAGTATTTGTGTGTAATGAAAGACTCTAATATTCCTATGACTAAAAAAACAAAAATGTCTCAGTAAGAAAGAAAACCATACGTCCTCTATATCGGAGTACTGATGGATTTAATATTCCTTGCTCTTTCCAGCACCTACCTCTTCTACCGGTCTTCTCTCTCATTTTCACTGCACTTTTCACGTACGATTTTCGCTGTCCATCGGCATCGAACTGTTCTTCTTGTTCTGGCGCTGGCTCTGATTCACGGTGAACCACCGGTTTGAGGCCCGACTCCTGGTTGCTGATTGAAGTCTAATTGATGAGGAGGATGGAGAGGAAGAAAGATGAAAATGAATCATCAATCCACTAATAATAATATGGCAATAAATTATATACATGTATATTAAAATAAACTGTATATAATTAGTAAAACTTTGGTTAGTTATTTTCCCTCCCTCCACTTCGTACAGTCCTTCATTAAAGATAAACACTTTCCAAATTTATTCACTAAAAGAACTGATCAACTTTTCTGCCAGTCTGTTTGAGTGAGTGATTGAATGTTTGCCAGTCTAACTGTCGGTTTCTATCTAACTGGTCTTACTACTGTCTATTTGACTGACGGAGTTTGATTTTCTGTTTTTTACCAAAATGAGTGACTATCAGATTCGATAGGTCTGTCTATCTGTCTGTCAGTCAGTTTCTATATAAATGACCAAGTTACTGGCTATTTGACTAACCATGACTAACTGCATCATTGTCTGATTATAAACCATCTGACTGATTGTTTATCTGATTATAACTGACCGACACTCCAGACTACCTCACTCTACTGCATAACTGTTTGACCAATCAGTTCCTGACTAACTACTGAATCAGTAAATCAGTGGCTAGATTGAAAGACTAACCTCAATGTTACATCATACCTTATTAGGTCTTACAAAATATTCCATCAATTTTCACCTAAAGTACCCTATCGCT
>KN891201.1:18890-31386 GCA_000934455.1 Apostichopus parvimensis
CAATTTTTGGATAATGATTTCTCTGTCAGCACCTCTTTTGTTCAACCATTATCTCTGCTGTGTATGTCTATTCAGTCAATTTCTTGCTCTAGTATATCTGAGACATGGCAGGCCCTTTGTGTTTTTATTAGATGCCTCTTTCTATTCAGCAGCAGGTAAGGCTGTTAAAAGTTCATTTTGAGGGCATATTTACTCATCTTGTGTTTTTAGGAAATGAGAAAATATATTAGGAGGTATGAGAGCAATGCATGCAGAATACAACTGGCATAAAATTATGTTTTATTTTTGTTTTGTTTTTTGTCATTTTCTCCCATTTTTGGTTCATGTTGACAATCTATACTTCAGAACATTTCTGAGTGTTTTACTATTCTTCAAGAAATTCTTTTTCTTTTTTCTAATTCTGAGAATTGACACATCATTCATGTCAGAATCGCTGAGTGTTACTGGTTGTGGATTGGTCCATACCAAAGAAGTGGTGCAGCAAGCATCATAAAGGTGGTGGAGGGAGGGGGGGAGTTGATTGGGGGGGGCATGCAGAAAGCCTTGCAGAGGGTTTGATGAGTTGTTTGATGAGTGAACAGAAGTTATTTTCAATAGTGTTGTGATATCAGGACATTACTCACAAATATGCAATAAAATATAAAAAACAAAAGGTCACTTATTCTCAAAAGTAGAGGAATTATAAGGTACCCCAATCTGAATGGGGGCAGAGATGGGTAGGGGGAGCGATCAGGGGTGGGCATGCAGAAAGCCTTGCAGGGGGTTTGTTGAGTTGCTTTGATTAATGAACAAGTCATTTTCAAGTGTTGTGATATCAGGACATTACTCACAAATATGTAATAAAATAATTTTAAAAGTGGTCACTTATTCTCAAAAGTAGAGGAATTATAAGGTACCCCAATCTGAATGGGGCGGGGGTCGTTGGGGGCTGAGGGCAGCCAAAGTTCTGTAGTGTTAAAATTGCCACATTTGGTGTCCCTGTGCATCCCTGGGAATATTGTTGTGACAACATGTACACAATTCATCTGCTTTAAGACATTAAAGCTACATACAGTTCTTCAGTTTATCTGAGAAAGATCTGAAGTGGTTATCTTTTTTTTTTAAGATTGAACTAATTGGTTTGTGGAGTAAACATTTGGGTCCATTGAAAGGTCAGTTATTCCAGGTTGTTATTTGTAGTGGTAGTGAACTTTCAGATGATTGGTTAAATATCTTTACTTCTGAAGGTCTGTACATCAACCTTCTTCTTTTCCACAATTTCAAGGGTTGTTCAATCATTTGTTCACAAGGCTGTTAGCTTTTATCTTTGCCCCTGTGAGTAATGTCAATATTCACTGTTGGTTGTTTTCAACGAAGAACAAAGACCAGTTTCCGGATTTTGTTGCCCGATACCACAATCTGTTATAAGCTGTCTGCGACAAAGGCACTTTCCAGCTAGAGTAGTGTTCATCTATTTACAATGCCAGATAAAAGCTGTAGTATTTTGGTGCACTTGAACAGCCTATGCAGATTGTGAATACAGACAAGGAACAGCATCAAAGAATTGGCTAACATTTTATTCCTGCCTTGCTTTGTACCTCATTGGTCCCTAGTTATCTTTGGCAAACAAGATACGCTTGCACAGAGCATGCACAAAGCTTAAAACACATGTACAAAGAGGGGAGATTACTTCATGCAGCATAGGTCATACCTTGTGGATGCAATGGAATCATATCCATTTGGAGATCTAGGCAAGTGGGGGGGGGGGTTGTATTGAAGGGTGTGGGGGTGGGGTTATAAGATACTTCATCTAATGTTGGCTTTAATAGGAATCCCTCACAAATGGCCATGACTAGTTATTCTCTGTGTATCTTGAAAACAATACATGCTTACACAGAAAACACATTGGTAGTAGTATATTTATATGTAGAGATTGTTAGATTCAGCACACTGACATTCCTGGGAAACTATGCTAGGGAAATACATGAAAGGGTGGAGATGGCTGGAAGGGGGGGGGCTGGAATGGGGGAGGGGTGATAATTACCATACCTTTCCTATACTTGGCTTACATAGTGAGTAAAGGATCCCTCACCCATCATTGTTGTCTGTTTATATTAATCAATCACAAAGCATGCCTATACAAAGAAATCAACAAATAGACCATAAACAACAGCAACATCATATCCATAGCTTCTAGATCCAATGGTACATTGTCTGCAGGAATCTATCCTAAGGGAGGCCGAGGCCTTAAAGCATTACAGTGACATGTTGAACTGTTGACATGTTGAACTGGTGACATGTTGAACTGTATGAACTGATGTGACATACTGACTGGATATTTAATATTGCTCCTTTTTTATCCGCATTTTCTGGGAGTTTTACCCCCTTGCCCCCCTCCCAACCCCCCCCCCCCACCCCCTCTCCCCGCCCAACCCCATTTCTGTATCCTCCATTGATGAAATATTTGATTGTTTGTAGGAACCATCATCTATGAAATGACAATGCAGAACAGCTCCATGAAAACAAGAAAATATGTTAATTTTTCTTATGAAAATATACAAAAGGGAAAATTTGACAAATTTTGCCACAATCAAGTCATTAATACTAATAAAAAAAACTTTTTCAACTAAGGTGCAATTATTTAATATCTCCATAGCAACAGCTTTCCTATTTCATTATATATAGCCAAACCCCATTACCCCTCCATTATATCCACAAGAGTTAAAAGTAACAATCATTGATTGTCAAGCTGTTTAACAAGTTTTAGTCCTTTCCTCCCCTCCATCTCTGTTCCCCCTACCCTTACCCAAAGTTTGTTCCTTGAACTCTCTCTTTCTATCCCAGCCCCTGCCTTCACAGATCTGTGATGCTAAGCAGCACTAATGTATGTCTTTTGCTGGCTCAATCAAGAGTGGTTTCCGCTACCAATGAAACAGAAGTGAAAGGAGTCCGATCTAATGAAAAAGTGGCCTCTTTTGTCCCCATTCTTACAACCGGGAATGAAAGAGAAGGATTTTCTGCTCATGTTTACTTCATCTCCAGGACCCTGTAAAAGTGGTCACAAAAGATTTACTTGAATGGTAGGCCATAGCTTACTATCCAAACAGAGCTAACAGACAAAACCAGACAAGGGCAGCCTAAAGCTGTTTCAAAGCGTTGAATGGCCCATTGGGTTGGTTTCAATAGTTCTTTCGTGATTAAACTTTACAATAACAACAACCTTGTGGCAAGAAAAGTTTTAAATCACAGTTTTTCATTCGGTGGTATGTAAAAGGGTTTAATAACTTATGGCAATGTATAGATCCTTACATACATGCACCACAATATAAAGCCACCCTATGTGGTAATGCCTTAGTTATTCAGGTCATTGAGTGAATTTAGTGTAAAAAATTGCATTGTACCATATTTAATGTATTCCAAACGGGTTATTGATATCAAAAGAATGGTTTTGATGAATATCAATTAAGGTCACAGTCTAGCAAAGAACGCCTTCTTATTTTGGTCTTGTCAGTCATAAATGTAAACTATCATTTTCAAATTATATGTCTATGTGACAGTTGTGACCCTATGTGGTTATCTCCCTTCCCTTCATCAGTGTCTCCTCCCTTCACCATCCCCCCCCCCACCCTTTGTTTTCTTTCCCTTTGCAAGCATTTTATCATCACTCCAAACTTTATCACTAGCACTTCTCCTTAATGGATCATTCCAATATTTTGTTTTAATCCTCCAATATAGCAAACAGTACACATACATCTATGATCTTAAGTAAAGAAGAATGAAGAGAACATAACATTAAATCTATGCTGAAGTGATTTGCAAGATACAAACAAACTACTAGTAGACAATTACATGTCAGCATTGCCCTCAATTTCCCCAAATTAGCTAGAAAATTGAATAATGGTCGCTTCAATTATAACGAGCTTTTGATACTGCAACCGACCCCTCCCTCTTAACCTCACTGAGACTCTTCATAGTGTTAACCTCAAATGTCTGGGAATCACTGATTTTTCCATAACTTTTAGTATGCTAAAATTTTGGGCCAGTACTGATGACCGATAATAGGTCTTCTCTCATCGCAGCTCGAAGGACGACTATCTTTAGCTATAACCAACTTTTGAATCAACTTTTGATTTGAATCATATCATGCAAGACCCAACACACCGATTGTTTGAGCACTACATTTACAACTGCTCTGGACTGCGTTTATGCCCACCACGTACACTTAGGGCCCGCTACAGAAACTCATTTGTGCCTAATTCAATCCACATATTTAATTCACAAGTGAGAAAATAAGTTTCTTATTTGTAGGACTTGCTGTATATATGTTTGTATTACTGTATGTGTATCTCATTCATGATACTTATACTTTTGCTTTTCTTTTCTTTTTTCGTTTACGACCTGTGTAAGTCCAATTTCCCATTGTGGACAATAAATTCAAATTCAAATTCAATTCAATTCAACCAGACTTGGGAGCATACCATACATGAACTTACTTAGAGCTAATAAACCAGGGTGAGAAGGTACAACTTGTTATTGACATTAGTCACAAAAGCTAACGAGAGGGCTCACAATAGGCTAGATCACTGTGAAGGATCCTCAGTAAAGTAACACTTCTCAAAGCTCAGACAGTAACCAAATATTAAGTGCTCTTTGGAGACAAAGGTCATTTGATATTAAACAGACAGTTTATATTAAACAGCAGTTCTTTTACAATGGTTAAGTGACCACAAATGTGGGAGAAACCTGCAATGGCTTATGGATTACAACTTACACGACGGGTGGCTTCCAATTCAACATTTTAACTCAAAATTTGGAAATTTTCTATCGCCTCTCTAAGAGGGGTGTGGAGTGAGAGAGGTAAGGAAGGGGAGATATCTCACGGTAGTCGTAATGCCCATCAGCAACAGAAAATTAGTTAATTACCTAAAACAAAAAATTCTTTGATGTCAAAGTATTTGCCAGGTTGATGATGATTAACTGAGGTCGTTTTATCAAGTAGCCTTGCGCCCAATCATACCGATTACTGACAGAGTAGAAACGAAGTTATTGGTTTATTAAATTGTTCAACGACATTTGGAAACAGAAGATGATACAATGATGTATTTAGATGGCAGCTACACCTACGGAAGCTTAAAAGTGCCATCAACATAAGAAAACTGCCCCAATAAGTCAAAATTTTTCAGTAAATTGTTTAGATAACAAGATAATAATATCTTATCAATTATCAGAAAAATGTTGGATTGCTCAAGTTGCGTTGACGAGATACGATAAGTTGTCAACGATAAGTTGTCAACGATAAGTTGTCAACGATAAGTTGATAAGTTGTCAACGATAAGTCAACGATAAGTCAACGATAAGTTGTCAACGATGAGATACGATAAGTTGTCATTTTGCAGAAAATTGTTCAAGTACTCAGTTGGAATGAAGTGAACAAAATTGAACATTTTGCAGAAAATCGTTCAATTGCTCAGTTAAAGCAACTGAGCAATCCAACATTTTTCCGATTTTTCGCAGATATTAATTTGTTATCCAAGCAATGTACTGAAAAATGTCAACTTATGGGGCAGCAGTTTTTCTTATGTTGATGGCACTTGTAAGCTTCCGTATACACCAGTTGAAATTACAAACAACCATTGACCGCCAGCCAGATAACAGAAATGATTCTCCAAGCATTGCTGTGTGTAACCATCAGTAAATAGCAGGTCAAGTCATTCATTTACGTTGCCAACGATTTTTACAATGCAAAAGGTTTTCTCCACTTTTGGTCGTGTTTTATGGAAATCGATCAACATTCCACTATTAAGAGAATTACAAATTCTCGATCAGGACAAAGACCTTTGAAGACAAAAGTCAATTTTATACTTTATTATCAATAGGCAAGACTGGGCGACCTTGTGTGGAATATTTGAAAGGGTGGCGGAGTATTAATCAGTGTATTAGAGTGAGGGGTGGGTGAAGACGGACTTCCACAAATTGTTCCATATCAAAAATGAGAGGAAAAGGTGTCTCCCAACCACTATGACACAAAAAGATGATAAAAGAATAGTCACTAAGTTAATCAACATTTATTGCTATTAAACCAAACTTTAAAGGGGATTTTGTTGGCATAATCTGAAACTCTCAGGTTAAAAAAGGCATAAGATATGAACACTTTGTGCAATAATAATGATGTCAACAAAACATGCTTTGTATTTGTCCAAATTCACTCTTGGAAATAATTCTAAACATAAATTATTATCATAACAATCAATAATAAAGAATTCTTTACAGTGCAAAATCTCAAAATATTTGGAGTAAATTTTGCCCAGTACTGAATAATACATCTTGATATACGCTCTCCTCTGTTATTTATTATTATAGTAATTGCTACAATAGCCTTCTCAAAAAAATAGACTAAATGTGTAAAGTTTTCTTTTGCTGAATATCTGCAAGATCACCATGACGAAAAAGTTGAAGAGGTTTTTCTGGCCGAAAGAATCGGGGCCCCCTCCTCTCTCTCCCCCTAGGAGGAAGAGAGGCTCTCCTCACGATTCGCTCGGATCTGCGTGATATGCAGCCAATAGTAGTGACACCGTCACAAGGTAGGCTTGATTTAAGGCTATACAAGAGAGGCCAGGCACCTCTGCCCTCTTTACAGCGAATGGAATGTACGATATAGTGGAAAACGATAGCTGCTCGTAACAAATTAAAAAAAAAAAACAAAGGCGAGAGAAAGGGCTGGGCGGTCTTATACAAATGATGGAGGAGGTCAAACAAACAAAACAAAAATACTTAAATATTCTTGACCAGGATAGCTTAATTTCATTACATGTGAACCTTACAAGTAACTGACATTTGTGGTATTTTTAACAGGTAGAACAAGGATAAACACAACATTTGTAATGGGAAGGGTAAGGGGGGGGGCATAGTGTAATGAAGGCCCTGTGTCCAATATTGCTACAGTGGCACGTATATCATCTCGTTAGACTAAGCACCGTTTTGCTTTAGTTTTCTAAAATAAAAAATTCTAAATATTACAATGTGACTTTTCAATGGATTTTGGTGGGGTTAAAAATAAAGAAATCTTCTTACTTTTTTAGTTTTTTGCTTTCTAGTGGGCATGGAAGCATTGGCTTAAAAACATTTCTTGGAATTTCCATATAGAATACTCTTGATGAGGATAAATGCTAAACAAATACATTTATTTCAGTAAAAAATAACCTTTGAAAATAATTATTTCTCCCAAAAAATATGACTGGAAAACTGTCCAGTTTTTTAACTCTGTAAAACAACTAATTGCAAATAAACTTCAGACGCAAAGCCTCTAAACCTTTTTTTCCTTTTAATTTTGATTAGATCTGTAAAAATTTGGGAATAAATGGATTACTTTGGGTGTTGATAAATTGCAATAATATCTTTTTTAACAATTAAAAACAAGCAAGGCATTGCCACGTTTCGGCTCTCATCATTTCATCTTCTAATATAAGAGATCTCTTATTATAAACTCAATTAAGTGCATATCAAGATTAAACAATGTAATGTACAAAATATGAAGAAGTGTTCATTGTTCTCCCTTACGGAGAAAACAGAAAAAAGGTCGCATAAATCCCAATCATGAGTTAAATATGACAATCTTTTTCACAAAACACACTTGGGAGGGTGATTAACCAATTATTCTAGTCTTGAATATTAACAGTTGTGTGAAATGCCATTACACCTTCACATGAAACATGTGTTCCATGTTCAATACTAACAAAGTTTCTTTCATAAACTACAATCTTCCCTGCAATGGACTGCAGGGTGTGATGGATCCATTTCATTTACTCATTTGTTTTCACCTCGTCCAGATCTTACAGAAGAGGGGAAGGGAGGCCAATGGTGCAAAAATGTCAAACTGTTTATTGTGACAATGGAAGTTTAGCACATCCAACAAACTGACCATGTCACCTGTAGCTATGTACAACAACAACACTTCTAGTACACTTGATCATGAATTTAATAAGGAGACCTGCTCGGAGACGATCAGGTGCCGACTAAGAGCAAAGCATGGTTGGTTCCTCTTGTCAAAAGAAAAAACGTGCAGCACGTTAACCCTTGCATAGCAATCAACAAGTTGCAATGCAACAATTTTGAATACTGATTAGTCAGTCTGCCTGCAATAATCTCAGTTTTTAATTTACAAAAGTGATAAAAAAAATTATCATTTTCTTTGAGAAGTATAAAATAAAAAAACAATAAGGATATTGACATTTTTTTTCTTCTTCCTCTTCCTTGCAAATTCTTGGGTCAAAAATAACCTCAATTCAGTAATTGCAACTAGTACTAAAACAAACGCTATGCCTTCAGACAGAAAAGAAAAATGGTTTTCATCTTTCGATTTGTTGGCCAAACATTCTTTACTAAACTAAAGGAAAGAAAAAAAAAGAAAGTTGCACTTTTATTTAAAAAACCAAAATGATTTTGAGTAAAATGTAAAAACTAAGAAGAGACAAAAACAAGGTTAATCCTGCTACCATCGTGAGCAGTAGAAAAAAGCTAAACATTTTTGCAAAATACTCTTGAGAAGAAAGGAAAAATATTGGATTTTGCGGCATCGACTTTTAATGTCAATCTACCAGTTTTTGCACAGTGCAGAGAAAAGTAACGTGAAAGCACCAATTGTCGGCTAAGAATCTTCCTGAAATTCGGCAGCCTGGAGGTGTCCTACAGTAGTACCTTAGCTACATCCAAACCCCACACTGAGTGGTACCATCCAATCCCTACACTGAGTGGTACCATCCAAACACCACACCGAGTGGTACCATCCAAACCCCACACGGAGTGGTACCATCCAAACCCCACACCGAACGGTAACATGTTCACATAACGGCTGCACAAACTGAAGGCCCTCCTTGACTTTATGCAGTTTGTTCTTCCTGTTTGTCTTAAAAATTAGTCAAAATATTGAAAGGAAAAGGAACAAAAATAGAAAAGAAAAATATACTACTAACACTCACACAAAACTACAAATGTTGGACTATATTTACTTTTAGTTATGAAAGAAGAAAGGTGAAACTTCAACCTATTGAGCCAACTTCTGAAGATCTTTAAAACCATCTTCTACAAAACTTTAAAAGATAATAGTGTCATCGTTTTAACAGAGCAAGAGATCGGGCTTATAAAAAAAATCAATGTTAGGCAGCAAAAAAAAAAAAAAATGTTATACAAGTATTCGGAGCAAGAGCATCTCCCCATATATTGGCATGGCCAGACAGCAAGCAAACCCTTTTTAAGTAAAACCCCTTTATGATATCCACAATAACTCCCCAATTTGACCGTATATAAATGAACCCCCAAAGCTTTTAACACTAACAAACAAATGAAAAGGGTAAAAAAAATACCTCAAAAATGTTTTAACAACCCCTGCTTAATATTTGTGATGATGAGTACCAACCAGGTGACAGATAGTAGAGTGCCTAATTACGCTCAGCGATTTGCATATCAAAGAAACAAAATGCAAGAACATTAACTAGCAGTCAAGTTTAGGACTAACATCACTGCCAGCAGTGAACAAATTAACCTCAACGAATGAGCTAACAAAAAACAATTCACCTTTTGAAGGGAGCACCATGTAATTATCAGATCCAACTGTATTTTAGAGGGTGTGGGATACTACAACAAGGGAAGGGTTTCCATAACAAACAGGATCATTTATTGCCATATTTTGAAAGCTACTAATGCCCAAGGCCGAAACTTTCATTCAACAGGTCGACGGTGACGACCAATTACATTAGCAGACAAGTACTACCAGACTTCATCTATGAATTTAAACTGCCTTTTTTTCCCCGTTTTTTATTAAAGATCAGCAAAGCCGTATTGCAAGCCTTCCCTATCAACTCCATAAAATAAATAAGCCAATATTCCTTTCTTTCTAATGAATTTTTTTGAAAAATAAAAAGGTGGAACTTATAAAACTGTTTGAATACTAGAATGTCTTGCAATTCTCTTCCTTTAAAAATAAAATTAATACATGGAAAAAATTAAAAAAAGGTAGGCCAATTGCATTTTCTGGTTGCTGGCCATTCCTGATTTACTGTGACATTTCTGGAAGTTTCAAACAAGGCCCTGATTGAGCCATAAGAAGACAGTGCCTAAAGACTTCTTTTATTTAAAGCACACTGTTTACCGATCAAATTTTTTTCTTTTTTGTCATTCAGAAACAAAATTTTTTGGGTAGCAAAAATAACTCTATAAGCCTATACAATAGCATATACACTCTAATTTTCCCCCTGGCAGGATGGCAGCAAAACATTACAGGGTCTTTTAACTCTTTTTTTTTCGTTTTTCTTTTCAACCTTTAAACCACTTACAAATGAAGGCATTCGATCATTTTTGGTCAATTTTTGCTTACCACAGTCAGGAATATAACACACTGTACCAAAAGGAACAAATCATTCAAAACGTAACGAAAGTTGTCTCAGGTAGTTTAGTATACAAAGTCCTCTTTTACAAATAGTTGAAACATTTTTTACATCCAAAATAGTGACTTCAATAAGTTTTCTTCCTTTTCTTAGGGCACCAAAAAACACTTTACAACTTTTTCTCTGGTAATTTCTTGTTGTTCTACAGTATTTCAAGAATAAAATAGGTTCCAATATAAAATGGTTATAGTAAAATACACTGTGCAAAAAAAGCAAGAAAAAAACAAACAAAAACAAACAAACGAACAAAAAAACAAAAAGATTTCTGTAGAAGACTATAATTCTTTTTTACACAAATAAACTCTTGAATAGTTCGCTTATCTATGAACTTTCAAATATCTGAATATCTTCATAAATATATAATTCTGAGTCACTCGTAAATACAGTGGGTTTATATGCTGTCTGGGCTAACTCAAAATCTCACTTCCATGCCAAGAATTTCAAAAAGAACTGCCTCGATTTTATAACGCAACTTCGCTCCGTGCCACAAACATCGTTTTTTTTTTAAGAATTTTTTTGGGAGTTGACTCTCTTTAAAATTTACAATGATAATAATAATAATAATAATAATAATATAATAATAGGCAACTTTGAAAAAATATCAAAATAAAAATAAGTTATGAAATGATGCGGATAGCTTGAGTAACAATTTCCTGGCACACAGGACACTTCTTCTGGTCGGTCTCCGTAACTTGGTTGGCACAATCCATGCAGAACAGGTTATGTCCGCAGGGCACCAATGCAGCTATTATCTCCTTGTCTTCACACATTGTACACTTCTTTGAAGCCTCAATTGCCGAGCCGTTGCTACTGGAGTCGGAAGACGGGCTGTTCTCTATGCTCCCTTCCGAAGATCCAGAAGACATGGAACCTCCCGATGGTAGCAGAGAACCCAGCAGGCCGGAAAATGCAGGCCGACTGCCCTTGAGCGGGTCGCTGTTGAGCCTAATGGCTGGCTTGTGGTTGTGCATCACATCATCTGAGTTGTCCAACTGAGACTCCGAGCCGAAGCTGTGGGCGCGTTGTGGACCCAGCGCGGAGTTGAATGGGTCGGGGTAACGGTTGACATCCCGCCAGAGGTTACTGCTGCTCCCCACCTGTTGGTTCTGCAGCTCAAACGTGTTGTCGGAGATGACATCTGGGGACACGTCGTAGAAGTTGCTCTCCTGCTGGACAGAGTTGAACAACTGAGAGAAGATGTACTTTGCGGAAGTACTATTGGCGTTGAAGATGGAGTCGTTACCATTGCCGATGCTGTTGCTTCTCTGCGGGATGACAACTTCCTTCTGGCCACTCCCCACCATGGGATTAAAGGGGCCAATAGGAGTGAAAACGCTCATGTCTGGTGCACCAGTGATTGAGAAAGTCCCTGTGTCCGTACCGTTTGTTGCAAAATCATCCTGCTGACCCTTTTCATTGTCGAGCTGACCCCCGGTACGCATCGCAATGTGGGCTTCTATCTCCTCTTTGGCCCTCTCTACATTATCAGGGAGCCCCGTCACTTCAAATACTGGCTCGTTATCCCTGCTAGGTGTGACTATGTATGTATTGGTCTGTTGTTGGATCCTCTTAATGGTTGCACCCTTTGGACCAACGACCAACCCAACCACACGGTAGGGAACTCTCACCTGGAGCATTGTCTGCCCGGGGATAGCTGGAGGGGGTTGCCCTGGTAACCCTGGCCCTATCTGACCCTGGCTTCTTCTGGCCCTGATCTGACTGAAGTGTTCCGCAGCTTGCAGTATCTCTCTCTTGGCTGCTATCACATCCTCCTTTCGGCCTGTCACCACAAAGATGGGCTCCTCTCCCCGGACAGGAGTCTTGATGTATGTGTTGGTCTTAGCACGGAGTGCTTTGATCTTGCATCCTATGGAGGAAAAAGAAGAAAAGAGAATGCCAAGTGAATAACGGCGAGGTACTGAATCAATAGCAGGCAAGCATCAATTGCAACGTGAATCCAAATCTGGCAACAATTATGTGTCTCTTTGCAAGTGTAGAGGATAGAAACTAGTTCACACCTCCTCATATGAAGGAAAACTGTCCATCTACTCCATTAAAGTAATGTCAAGTAAAGGAAA
>KN891201.1:31436-42181 GCA_000934455.1 Apostichopus parvimensis
CCCCTGGCAGGATGGCAGCAAAACATTACAGGGTCTTTTAACTCTTTTTTTTTCGTTTTTCTTTTCAACCTTTAAACCACTTACAAATGAAGGCATTCGATCATTTTTGGTCAATTTTTGCTTACCACAGTCAGGAATATAACACACTGTACCAAAAGGAACAAATCATTCAAAACGTAACGAAAGTTGTCTCAGGTAGTTTAGTATACAAAGTCCTCTTTTACAAATAGTTGAAACATTTTTTACATCCAAAATAGTGACTTCAATAAGTTTTCTTCCTTTTCTTAGGGCACCAAAAAACACTTTACAACTTTTTCTCTGGTAATTTCTTGTTGTTCTACAGTATTTCAAGAATAAAATAGGTTCCAATATAAAATGGTTATAGTAAAATACACTGTGCAAAAAAAGCAAGAAAAAAACAAACAAAAACAAACAAACGAACAAAAAAACAAAAAGATTTCTGTAGAAGACTATAATTCTTTTTTACACAAATAAACTCTTGAATAGTTCGCTTATCTATGAACTTTCAAATATCTGAATATCTTCATAAATATATAATTCTGAGTCACTCGTAAATACAGTGGGTTTATATGCTGTCTGGGCTAACTCAAAATCTCACTTCCATGCCAAGAATTTCAAAAAGAACTGCCTCGATTTTATAACGCAACTTCGCTCCGTGCCACAAACATCGTTTTTTTTTTAAGAATTTTTTTGGGAGTTGACTCTCTTTAAAATTTACAATGATAATAATAATAATAATAATAATAATATAATAATAGGCAACTTTGAAAAAATATCAAAATAAAAATAAGTTATGAAATGATGCGGATAGCTTGAGTAACAATTTCCTGGCACACAGGACACTTCTTCTGGTCGGTCTCCGTAACTTGGTTGGCACAATCCATGCAGAACAGGTTATGTCCGCAGGGCACCAATGCAGCTATTATCTCCTTGTCTTCACACATTGTACACTTCTTTGAAGCCTCAATTGCCGAGCCGTTGCTACTGGAGTCGGAAGACGGGCTGTTCTCTATGCTCCCTTCCGAAGATCCAGAAGACATGGAACCTCCCGATGGTAGCAAAGAACCCAGCAGGCCGGAAAATGCAGGCCGACTGCCCTTGAGCGGGTCGCTGTTGAGCCTAATGGCTGGCTTGTGGTTGTGCATCACATCATCTGAGTTGTCCAACTGAGACTCCGAGCCGAAGCTGTGGGCGCGTTGTGGACCCAGCGCGGAGTTGAATGGGTCGGGGTAACGGTTGACATCCCGCCAGAGGTTACTGCTGCTCCCCACCTGTTGGTTCTGCAGCTCAAACGTGTTGTCGGAGATGACATCTGGGGACACGTCGTAGAAGTTGCTCTCCTGCTGGACAGAGTTGAACAACTGAGAGAAGATGTACTTTGCGGAAGTACTATTGGCGTTGAAGATGGAGTCGTTACCATTGCCGATGCTGTTGCTTCTCTGCGGGATGACAACTTCCTTCTGGCCACTCCCCACCATGGGATTAAAGGGGCCAATAGGAGTGAAAACGCTCATGTCTGGTGCACCAGTGATTGAGAAAGTCCCTGTGTCCGTACCGTTTGTTGCAAAATCATCCTGCTGACCCTTTTCATTGTCGAGCTGACCCCCGGTACGCATCGCAATGTGGGCTTCTATCTCCTCTTTGGCCCTCTCTACATTATCAGGGAGCCCCGTCACTTCAAATACTGGCTCGTTATCCCTGCTAGGTGTGACTATGTATGTATTGGTCTGTTGTTGGATCCTCTTAATGGTTGCACCCTTTGGACCAACGACCAACCCAACCACACGGTAGGGAACTCTCACCTGGAGCATTGTCTGCCCGGGGATAGCTGGAGGGGGTTGCCCTGGTAACCCTGGCCCTATCTGACCCTGGCTTCTTCTGGCCCTGATCTGACTGAAGTGTTCCGCAGCTTGCAGTATCTCTCTCTTGGCTGCTATCACATCCTCCTTTCGGCCTGTCACCACAAAGATGGGCTCCTCTCCCCGGACAGGAGTCTTGATGTATGTGTTGGTCTTAGCACGGAGTGCTTTGATCTTGCATCCTATGGAGGAAAAAGAAGAAAAGAGAATGCCAAGTGAATAACGGCGAGGTACTGAATCAAAAGCAGGCAAGCATCAATTGCAACGTGAATCCAAATCTGGCAACAATTATGTGTCTCTTTGCAAGTGTAGAGGATAGAAACTAGTTCACACCTCCTCATATGAAGGAAAACTGTCCATCTACTCCATTAAAGTAATGTCAAGTAAAGGAAATCAAATTGAACCACATGCATGGCAGTTCAAAGCCCTACTAGTTTCAGTCCCTCCTCTCCACAGGCATTGACTTATTACTATACTGGAATGAGCATGAAAACTCCGAAGTGATTTTATAACCATGGAATGAATATGGTTCCTCGCCGATCACATATCTTTGTGTCTCCAAATAAACAGTGCAATCTGCAGAACCCTGAAACCTGGGAAAGGAGGTTCACACTGGTGTCACTGGTCCCTTGTTACAACACTAACAGGTAAGAACAGCCAGACTTCACTCCTAAACACAAAAGGGTATATTTTATCTGGTTATCAGAATATTGTTATGAGGTTCAGTGGCTGAGTGTACATATTCTTCTGCATTGCAAATTAGATATTAACTCAGCCATATTGCCAGTCATAAACACCAAAAAACAATGGTCAAATGAACATAAAAGTAACAGCTATGCATTCTTACACTTGTTCTTTCTTCACCCCTCCTCCCCCTCAGCATTCATAATTAATTAGCTTTCCCTCCTTACCTCACTAAGCCCCCCAGCTGTCATACATAGAGACAAGCAAAACTTCCACGCTGGAATCAACTGCTATTGCAAACACCCACACACTCGTTCACCAACAATGCATGTCACCATTTAGTTTGAACTAGCTTCACAGGGCGGCCATTGACATTCCAGCATAGCAAACAATTACAGATTTACAAGCTCTCCACTCAAAAGTCTTTTATTTGAGGCTACAGCAAACCCGTTACCATATGCAAGAGAATAATCTGCAGGCTGAATCAGTACACAAAGTCTCTTATCAATGAGTGTGTAGTGGAACAAACAAGCGAGTACACAAACAGACAAAAAAGAAACGGAACTTCCTGTCGTGAAGGTTCAAACTCCAGGTGACATAATATAGTAAACTAAACCTCTTTCGTTTTAATAAAGGTTCCACACTTGGCAGTGACTACAAAACAGCCACTCGCAATTGTGGATTCAATAGTCCTGTTCGTTTTTTTTTAATGGCCTAGGAGAGGTCACTGCAACACAATTATTGATACTTATAGCCAGGCAGGCATGCTAAGAGCTAAAGATTATCACAACAACTATGTTCCTGTCTGGTAACAGAAATCAACAACATGTACTTGAATGATGGTAGTACTATTGATAATATTGGCAAACTGCAAAGACAGATCAGAAATAAAAAATTTGTTCACAACTTTTGAAAGAGCAAATCACATTTATAGACAGGGCAGTTGTCTTGGGGACAGCAGTCTGGTGACCTCTTCGTCTATCAGTCAGAGTTACAGTATTTCAACAGACAGTCCTTTAACACTCTATGAAGTATGAAGTCACCAGTCAGAAAATACAGTATTATTAACTGCTCCAAGTAAGTTATAACCCAGGAGTTACAATCACTTCATTACTACATAGTCATTGGTGGGTTACTACAGCATGTTCCTACATAGCAAAATGCCTGTAGTTGCTAGCTTACAGAGTGTTGTGTTTTGTTTTCACCCATAAGGGACCAAGTTTTGTTCAAAAACACAACCTCACAAATTGTCTGATCAACTTATCAAACTTCTCTACTCGTCCAATGTGTCGTTCTCCTGCAAAGATTATTGCCTCAAACCCCCTTACATAGAATTTTACAAACATGGGATAGACTGTTACACCAAACCTTTTTTGACTTCTCTAGTTTGAACACTTGTTTCAATATTGGCGTAAGAACAGACAAACAGACAGCATATTTAAGAAAAGGTTTGGATTTCTGTGTGTTGCCATAGAAACTAATGTGGAAAATGCTGATCCAATGTATACTATGCTATAACGAATGTAGTAGCGACAAACTCCTAAACGAAAGGTAATTCACACAATGAGAGAACAAAATGGCTATCGTATTAGAGCGCTGTTGATCAATACGATTGTGATCGTCAATGCCTATTACAACCTCAATCATACTCCAGATCCCTCCAAGGGCTCAGGCAATCCTTCTGTACCCATTAATTGACGGGACAAGAAATTGATTTTCCTCAATCAAGGTCTCCCAATTTAGTCCACTGCCAATGCACGATACCTTTGTCTAGGCTCACACACAATCCACTCATTTATTGATCACCCTATTCACAACTCTCAAAATAAGACAGTCCATTATAAGAGTGGGATGGTTTTCCTGGTAATGCTCAAGTAATCATCAACTTACCACATTAACAAAAGACAGAAGAGGTACTAGGTAGGTAAAGATGGCCCCTACTGATGAGTTTTACAAACACTTAATTATAATATACTAAACTAAATAGCTGCTTAGCATAAATCCAAGTTATTATTTGAACAGTAGCATGCATGTCACATGTTAGGATGTGGCTTCAATGGAACAGGTACTTCTTTAACCAGAAATTGCTCAAAAATTTGAAAACAGGGCTATTCAAAGTGACACAGACTGAGTGCTCAAAAGTGAAGTTATCAATAGTTGCATGCACACTATGGTTACACCATTGGAAAGAACTATTTTGTTTGTTATAATTTTTGGTATAATTCATTTTTTTAAGTGCTATGCAAAATGTTATCACATGAAATGATTTCCTGTTTGCTGATAATCAAGGTTCCATCAAATTCATAATTTGGTTGTCAACTTGGCACTTTCAGACCAGGACCATTACATTCTAGTCCAAAGATATTTTAAAGCGGTAGGTTGCTACCTCTCAAAAATTGTTAATTCAATGTTCCTAAAAATGTTTAATTCAAATATTGAAATTTTTTGTGACATTTCCAATCCTGTACTAATGCACATAAGGCAACTTAAAAGAACAACAGCCTAAGTTAGAAACCCCCTATCAAAGGAGAGTTTAATACATCAACCTAAATTGTATTTCTTGATGTTAATATTTACTGCTACTACAGAATTAGTCCTTCAACTTTGAAGTCCCCAAATAATTCATGAAAATAGAGAACCAGCACACAATGGTAAGTTTTACAAAAGGTAAAACTCTTTTAAGACTAACCACATCAGCAGATGTGACGGAAAAACAATCTTTTGTCCACCTCTTGCAAAGTTGTGAAATTTTGGACAAGCACAAAAAATAAATCTTCTGTCATATCTTAATTTAAAATGACATGTTTTATAAACATCCAACCAAGTGGTTAAAAATAATGGTGACAAATGGTGAAGGCAAGCAATGGAAATTTGTTACACAACACCCTAGTGTACATTACATCACCCAATATGACTAACACAGTATGACCAATGCCAACCTACACACAAATGATGTGTTCCACCAAGCACAATAGCAGGTCTGTTGGCCTGATCGAGGTTTGCAGTTATCACTGATGAGTAAGCAAAACAAGCTTTGCTTCCCCATTTCAATGGGACGCTAACCCTATCACAGGAAATTATTTAGACTGTTTGTCTGTCCGAAACCAAGTTAACGTTTTTAAATACATGTAAGCTACAGTATTTAGATTATTATACAACAACATATGCAATGAATTTTTAAGATGGAAATAAAAAAGATTCTATGGTGAATCCTAAAAACACTGTCTTAACAAGTTTCTGAACATTTACCGACCACACTTGGAAAAATGCCAAAATTCTTTTTAGGCTGGCATTTCCAACTTCATAAAAATTCTTAAAATTATTATCACTACAGAGTTCATAGTTCAGGAAGTTAGCGGAAGTTGAAATTATGAATATTTCCAAAATTCCAGGTACAATAATATGTAAACATGCTAGTCTTTCCAAACAATGAATAGTAACACAGTTGACATTTGTATACGTTTGTTCCTGAGCATAACAGTTTACAATTCAGCAAAAAATACACAACAACACAAAACTTTTTTCCAAGTTTTTAAAAGGAATTCTTTAATAACATGTAAGACACATTTGATTAAATACAGTTTTTAACTCCAAAAGAGTTATCTGAATTTGTTTTTAGTTTTGGTTAGTGCCAGCAATTTTTGTCTTTGAAATAAAGGCCACGTCTTCAACAATTATCAAGGAAAATGTTTTTCCCTCAAATCTTTCCAAATCTCTCAGAAATGAGAATCATCAAATCTTACTTTGCAACATAAATTGTTACCAAGTTAACATAATGATGAGCACATGTCCATGGTCAACAGAAATCAAAATCAGCTCATAAATACAGAAAAATTACCAACAGGGAAGGTGATTTTTCAATTAACCACAGCCAAACCATTTGAAATGCTCAAAGCCTGAATCTCACAAAACAATACCTAGGCCTAAATTGTAATCATTGACAATGTTGTTAAACAACAACTCCCACAACAGTACAATGTAGAAACATTAAGCAGCACTTTTCTTTCATTTTATGTTTCCTTAGCCACTGTGCTAGTATAAAATTACTTTAGGTTATGCCTTTCATGAAAGCCAAATTGTTGCAGTTTGCATTTGGTCACCAGATTTCATCAACCATACTACTAGCATTCATAAAACAATCTGTTAATACTAAAAGTTGATATTTATCTCAACAAATGAAGGTTGTTTACCAACAAGTAATTAATGTGGGCTAGGGTCATGCGAACAAACTTAGGAGTAGGCCTAATCATCATGTAGCTCATATCATGTATTTCACAATTTAAAAAAAGGTTCCTTACGTAAAGTGAAACTTCAAGTTTCAAGTTTACTAGGCTCTTACTGGCCAAGTCTAGAAAATTTACTGACCTGGCCCACATCCTTATACTTAGTCTCCAACAATATTGTCATAATCCAAGTCATAATTTAAAAGCTGCTGCAAGTTACCAAAAACAGTTTGGGGTTAAGCATGGCCTAGAATGACATTAAGCTGGAACATTTTTTAACAACCATAAACAATATGTTCACTGTCAAAAAAAGTGGAAAATCTTAACTTATGCATTAAGGTAGGGCAAAGAGCGATTCTAGCAAATTTATAGACACAGATACATACTTTGAACTTGGATAGCCCAGCCATGAACCAGAACTTTAAAAACCATAGCCCTGGCCTAACATCTTTCAAAATTCAAGTATGCTTAATAAATTATATCAAAGCAATTCATCTCATAATAACTCGCATTTACGATCAACATAGCCTTGTATCCTGCACCACTTTATACCATGATGTAGCAAGACATGAGGTCCACTTCCAGATGGATGCTGCACACCACGTTGCTTCAACTTCATCGTCTCGCATTCCCAAGCCCACGTTCTCGAGAACAAAGGCGCTACCAACAGTACAACGTACCAACACTCCATACACACCACACTGACAATATATGCCCTAGTCCTACTGTATCACATAGGCTTGATTGTACTGCAAACTACAGCGTCAGAAGAAGCCCTACTACGCCATTTAAAAGCTTACACAACGATGGATTATTTTGACTTAAAATACGTACCTTGTCTACCTACGATTTCTGCAACATGTTCAGAACTAGGAACAGGTACACATTCCGTGGTATTGCTGCTTTTAATTCTGGAAGTACTATCGAAGGGAGAATCGTCGTCGGGGTTTTCTAACCCCAGTAACGATAAGTTCAGGGCTAACGCTTGTAAACCCCTACTATCATCGACTCCATGGTTATCTCTTTCAATCTCAGGAAATATTGTACTCGGCATGATGAATTTTAAAATGACATAGGATGGTTAATAGTAATATCTCACGTATAGAATCACAAGTATCGTAACGTCCTCATCACCAAATAATTTAGCACTAAAATCAATCCCGAAGCGTGTCGCATGTGAACTGTAGCTGTTAATGAGTGTGTAGCATGTAAGGCGCGGCGATCCTTATAACTGTTATGTGTGTGCCTAGCTAGCTGTTATTCGCGTAACTTACAATACGTTGTATGTAACTCCGTCTTCAATGCAATATGGCGGGTTATATTACGATGCAAACTAGTGACGTCACCGATTTTGTTTGTCACAACAAAAGGCAATTGCTCATGGAATTTGTACACGCAAACAAAGACGATTTTTGATTGGTTACAGGTTAAATTAAGGCGGGGCTTATCAACACGAGGCATTTTCCCGCGAAATTATTTTTAGTTGCAAACATCGTGGAAGCCTCGAAATGGCAGGTGCAATACAGTTTGTTGTTGATTACACGTACCTAGACAAAGAAATCAAACGGCGCGTTGGAACTTTTGGCGTGGGTTTTTATGGTGCTCAGGGCAATATTTGCGAAGCATTTTCTTTGTTGAAGGATACGAAAGCTGGCCTGCGCGCCAATTTGACCTGAGCTTCGACAATATCCTGTGTATGTTAAATGTGCGTCAAAGTGTGTAGTATTGGCGGCAAATTGGTGATTTTCTTTCAAGTATCGAATTTCACATTAAAGCCATCTACCACATTGTATAAATGTATTGTTACTGAATTACACTTGTAATATCTGCTCGAAAGTATTGATCAAAATATGGCATTCTATTATGACTGTGTATATTACACAGATATCACAATTCACACGAAACAAATAAAATACTATAATAATAACGACAGGCAGAAAATAAATTGCAAGCAAATTCTGAACAGGAAATGTGTGGATTTACTGTTTATTTCCACCCCATCCACATACATACACAAACGCAATCGAGCCTCGGGGACGTGTTGCTGTATAGCACAGTATTTGAGAGGTGGGGAAGAGAATGGGAATTCTTAAATGCCCCACTGATTGGGGTAGGGGCATGCCTTGAGTCGATCGTCGACATTCTGTAAAACAATTCATCAGAAACTGTGCGTAAGAAATCCATCGACTGACTGTTTTATCTCTGCTGACAATTGAGGAGCATCCCCTGGCCCTATCTGGCGCAGCGGCCACCGCGAATTATGTTGCTTGTCTGAGCGGGACGTCTCACTTACGAAATTCACGCACCATTGTTCCCCATCTCCATCATCAGTTTGAGAAAAATGTTCAAATGGGCAGTTTGTTTTACCGTAGACCAAGTGGTAACTTTTTTGGGGATGTATAGCCCCTATCAACCCCACCCAAAAGCCAATATTAGTTAACAGAGCGTCTTTTAGACCTAATTAAAGACCTAATTTATAATTTAAATTATACCTCAGAACATGCATCATTTGGCGTCTTAACTTTGGGGGGGGGAGGGGCGAACCCAACCTCCATTAGAATGGAAATCGGGTTCAACCACCCAAGGGCCACAACCCTCTTTTAAATATCCTGTATGCTATCTTTCGCTGGCCATTCCATAAAGATTCATGAGGACTGAATGTAACTGGAAAGGCGAAATTGGTCCTCTCCAGCATATATCAATAATTAATGTCTGTTATAGTGTTAGTGACTTACAACCTCCTTCGGCACATCAGACATGAAGAAAATTAAGAAATAATCAAACTCCAAGACATTCTCTCTCAAAGTGAGGGCCATAAAAACTTCTCCCACCCCAGTGTTTAGGATTTCTCAATAGGCAGCCAGCTGATTTCAGTTCGCCCCCCCCCCCCATATCCCACCCTCTAAAAGAAAAATTGGCCCACAATATTATACTAATAAGATTTACAGGTCCGGCCTTATGCTTCAACATCCTATCGGCCCAAATTTCAAATTTCTGAGGCTAGATAAACCATTGAGATTTTCGCTATCCCTTTCTTTTGCTCCAACTAATGGTTATATCTGGCCCTCGCAGGTTTATTGAGAACCCATTTTCTATAGTTATTGGTTATTACAACCACGGAATATTGGCAATGGTTACGTATGAATGGAAGGGTACCATTTAAACGGGCAAAATACCTTCCTCTGTCATTAAGCCGTTTAATAGGAAAACCAAGATGATACTTTATATGGAATTAAGTTATATTCACGATGTATATATTTGAAATTACACGTGATTTGATACTCCGACTGAATATTAAACTGAATTTACCAATTTACCATAAGAAAGGATCGTTTATTTATGAAGTAGGCTGCAGCCATCTGCAGTCATATAAACCACCGTATGAAACTTCATAAAAAGAGGGCGGCATTGCTTTATACATATACCAATACATTACGTCCCTTGCGCTGTGCGTAATTTCTTCAAAGTATATATATAATACCAGTCTGTTTGATCATGATGACCGTTATGAACCACATTGGTTTGATATGGTTTTGATATACAATAACCAGCCTCCCTCTCACAATCGGTATTATACCATTCACAAGGAAGTCATGGATTTCCGGATATACCGGGATATTTATTTCTATCATACCGATTTAGCAGAAACATTTCAATTAGAATATATGCAACTATTGACAACATGTGGGGATACACCTTTAGGGAGATTAAGTAATCGTTGCATTCAGTTAAAGGGATTAAGTCAAATCTTTGAAATACATTTTAATGCAGATCAGGTAAACAAGACAAAATCACATGAGTTATACTATCATCATGTATTTATGTATACAATTTGAGACACGAATAAAATCAATGAATTTCATAAATTGTTATATCATTCAATGACAATACATCAAAATCTCTGTGTTTTGCGCTCGAATATTGGAAACTGCTTATTAATTTTCAAATTATGAAGTTA
>KN891202.1:3567-22757 GCA_000934455.1 Apostichopus parvimensis
ATACATGAAATAAAGCAGCCATTTAGTTGTAGGAAACAATGATGTTTGGGTGTGTGTCTCCTTTAGGTACAACATACATGAAATAAAGCAGCCATTAAGTTGTACGGATGTGCATTTCCATAGGAATTGTACTAAATTGCAGCTTGCCATTAATATGCATGACATTGCTACCAACCAAGCTTACCCTGTTGATCTTGGTTACTTTCAAGACAAATTTCTCCACCATGGTTTAACAAATTGAAGCATAAATTGTACACCATGGAAAAGCATACGTTTGTTAAAAATACCATTATGCCAAGTGCCATGGAAACCGACAGTTGATTCTAAAAGTAAGGTTAAGTTGTAACACGGCAACATGCTCATTTATAATCTGCTTATAAAGGTGTTATGGAGCAGAGAACAAAGAAGACCTGTGTAACATGATGGGTAGCAACAGGGAGTTGTTATGGAACAACTCTCTGGTAGCAGTGCTCTCCTAATGAATATGCAAAGGGTACATGGGAAGGGCAGAGAACTTCCTGTACCTGCAGATGACTGAAACCTTGGAATGCCAAAAGGGCAAAATTCCACTTTATCACAATAGCTAATGTTTGGGAACATCTATTAAAATATGCTTAAAATGTCATGAAATGTATTTATGAAGTATAAGTCAGTACATGACTAAAAAGAAACAAATTACGTTGACTTGATTTATATAATAATGGGTAATTAACATATAATGGGTGATTAACATATAATGGGTGAAGTATTATTCATCACTGTGTGCTAAAGGCAGATAATTAAATGCTACAGTATATCTTTCAGCTGCATCCAACAAACCAAGGTTTAGACATGACATATATATGCATAAATGAATCTCACTGATACATCTTACCTGTGTAAAAAACCTTTAGAAGATATGGCCGACTTCACTGGTGAGGAAACAGCCTCCTAGATGGGCATAAGTTCTACCTCTGGTTGGGAGGAGAGGGTTGATGGGTTGTCTGGCAGTGTAAGTATGTTTCCTAGGTACCTCTAATGCTGCTGCCATATATTAAAGCTGGGACATTGAAACCATTGTGTCGAATCGTGTAAGTTCTTTACTACGATGAATAAACCCTTCCTTGATGAGTTTGAGATGTCTTCGATGGTAAGGCCTAGCCACAAGAGCCGCTTCTGACCTCCATTTGAGCTTACATAGTCTCTCAGTGGGGACAATGCCACTGCTTGTGCCTTGATGGCAGTTTTTGCTAGGAGTAGATGCCATCTGAAATAAAGTGTAGTTAGATTTCAGTTAGTTTGAGGAAAGAACTACTGTACTTCACAAGAGAAAAATATTCTTTGGAAAATTGTTGGCAAAATTTTGTGTACATGTCTGCTTCCCAGGTTGGTGTACAGTATTTGCTTTTGTGGTGTAGTAACTCTGTTATTATCCGTGAAACACGGCAATCATTGGAGGTTCAATATCTTCAGATGTTGAAGAAGAAATAGAGAGGTTGAACTTGAACATGATCTAATTATTCCTAAAGTCCATTCAATTTCTGCTTGTGACTTACAATATTTGTCATTTGAAGCCTGTGTTACTTTTCCATTTAAAGTGGACACAATCCTGCCAGGGATAATGTCCTAGGACCATATGGGTAGGGTGGAGGGGATTATAGAACGTAGTACACATAGTACACAAATACAATAGGCCTATATATGTTGAATGTGTGAAGTGTTCTAGTACAGGTCACTGGGATGTTATGTTCACCATCCCCACAAATAAGTTACATCCACATACTGTACCAATTATGAGTACACACAACTTCCAAGTTTTACATTTGGGGTTATTCTGATTAACAAGGTTTGCAGACTTTGACCTCTGTGATCCTCCAATGACCTTTGACCACAATAACAATAGTGTTGATGTACTCAATAATGTGTACACGCATATCAAGTCTGAAGCTGTTACAAGCTTTACTTTGTGTGTCATTGCTATTGCAAAAAAGTTATAGGACCTTGACATTTGTTAGCTGCAAATGAACTTTGACCTCCTCAGAAATTTAAAATTGAGTTCTTGCACTCAATAAGGTGAATCTACACATGAAGCTTTATTTGTGAGTTTCTGTGTTTACAATGTTTTAAGGTTTTACCTCAAGTGACCTTCAACCTTTAAAAATTGCAATGAGGTTCTTGTACACATTATTTTAGATCTACACACCACATATATGAATTCATCCAAGCTTTAATTTTGCAGTTGTGTTAACCAAAAGATTTTCAGGCTTGCACATATGTGTTGACCTCAATGACCTTTGACCACCAATTTCAACAGGGTTCTTGAACTTACCAATGGGAATCTACATACCAATTATGAAGTTCATCCAACTTTGTGAGTTATATTGTTGACAAGGATTTCACTTTGAAATATGTTTACCTCAAATGACCTTTGACCGCCACCAATTTCGATACAGTTTTCAATCTACCAAGGGGAATCTACATACTAAGTATGAACTTCATAAAACTTCTATGTTTGAGTTATTCTCAGACTTGACCTTTGTTGAAAGCACTTAACCATTAACCTCCAACCAATTTCCAAAAGGTTCTTCTTAATGAGGTGCATCTACACAACAAATAAAAAGGTTATCCACAATACACTTTTCGAGTTAGTGTTGGCCAGCCAAGGCATCACACACACATAAACGCACACACACCCGATCACACACACACGCACATACACACTCCATTGCATAGATTTCTTTTGTCTTTTGAATCAAAAAGTACAGAATGTATGAAATATGTAAATATCCAGATCTGACAAGCATGGTCAATTACAAAAAAACTCCTCTGTCTTAGATTGCCTAAAAGACTCATTGCTATGTTGTAAAAGTAATGTTAACAACAGAAGAACAGGCTATTGTTGAACATTGCTGTTACTACATTAGCCTCATATGATTTGCAATAGTTCAAAGGATTTAGGGCTTTGTTCCATTGATGTATCATTAACGCAATGCTTTGTTACCTCAAGGATTCATATCATATCACAACTTTCATTAATACCCAATGCAAATAACCCTACATCCTTATAGGGGAATCCCCTTCATTATATTATTGTTATTATTCTATGAATCAATTGCAGCCTGAAGTGCAACAGCTCACAAACAATGTCTACAAGTATACTCACAGGGTAATCCCAAGTGTGTTTATAGATTCAAGAACAAGATTCTACCTGATACATGAGAAGGCGGGCAATGTCTCTATTAGCCTACATATCTATTAAAACAGGATGTCAAGTGTAATGCGTGGCATGATACTTGAAAATGGGTATTTCCCTAACCTTTGTTTTCCTTGAATATTTTTTTATGGTGGGAGGAGTGTGGTTCTCTTTGATTAAATATAATTTTTGTGATAATTTCAGAAAATGCGTCAATTGATGAAGCCAACTCTCGTCTCTTCGAAAGGATAATCCAGTGAGACTGATGCAAGAGAAACTCATCCTGATCCAACTGTAACATAGGAATAGAATAACAATTTCATCAGCATGCTTAGAATTTATGTAACTCTTTTCTCTGTCTAATTGATGTAACTTTTCCCTCTTGAATAGCCTTTTAAATTCATTGGAAGATATTTCTACTCTTACCTATTCCATGAAATATTTTGGGTGATAGATGTAAATTAACTTAAGAACCTCACTGAGAAAAGCAATATACCTAGATATTAGATAGCACAGCAAATACAGGATTTCCCTGGGATTTCTCGTGTTAGAGGTGGTAACTAGTTTGTGACACTGGAGGGTGAGCATACCTGAAGGGGGGGGTGGGTCTGGGGACATGGTTGCCCCCCAAAAAATATCTTCAACATCCTAAATGTCAATCATCCTAACAATGAATTAGATAAAAGTGCTATGTTACATAGGCAGAAATTTTATTTGTTGTTGTAATTAAGTGTTCACAGCCAATTTCTCAGATGTCAGATGATGGCATGGGTAAAATATGTTGGATTGCAATCATTGCATTTTTTTATTCCTTCTCTGAAACAGTGAGGCGGCGATGTGGTCACTTTTTTGCAAGGCAGTCGCAAAAAACAAAGAGGCATCCACCTCATAAAATGACTACCAGGGGAAACCCTGAAATATCATTAATATCTCATTATAAAGTCAATTTTTTAGCACAAAAGTTTCTACCTTTTTGCTTTCTGATTGGAATATTACCAATCTATTTCAGTAAGAGTTTTTGAGAAACAGAAAGACCTTACATTTGTGCCTGTTGCTAAATTAAGGGAATTTCCAACTGTTCTTACATCCAGGATTCTGAAGGGGTTTGCCCTGATTTGACCCTTGATATCGATTAATTGATTTTGGAGATCCTTTTTAACGATTCATTTTATATTGATGGTTATATATCAACAGAGGATTTGCTAGCTTCTTGTGCAGTGTCATTACCCTCAGTGAACAAGTATTATGTTGTAACATTCTTCAGTTGATTTGCAATTTTTGTGGTGAATATTTAATGCTACAAATTAAAATTACACAATCAAAACTGTTCAACTTTAATTACTTGTGAAGCAGATGGGAGATGACTTTAGCGTAGTAAGAAATAGGCAAGTGGTCAAAAAGATAACCATAGACATTCACCAATAAGATATCGCTCTGGAAACATTTGAAATTCCACAACAAATAAGAACCCAACTGAGTAAGAGATCATGTATCATTGCATTGCAATTATTGATACTCATACTTAAGTCAAATATATATCATGTTCGTATGATGGAGTATCCTGGATTTGACTCACTTACTGTAGTTACAACCAATATTCTGCATCAAAAGGATATTTTTTTCTGGTAGACAATGCAATCACTGACGTGTCTTAAAGTGAAAAAAGGAAGGAATTATTCCACACTATTACAGTAGTTGATAACCCTTTCTCAATGCCTTGTGCCTAACTTCAGGTAAATTTGAGATGGCTTGAATGTAATTTTACCAAAACATGTGAAGCATAACTTTGTGAATACATGTCAAAATGCAGAAATTATGTGATATTTGTGACAAAATGTGAGTCAAATATGAGAGTTTAGAATCAAATTTCAAACAAGGAATGCACCATTAAAATTTTGATCCTCTACGCAACACATCAATGTCCGGGAATTTCAACTTAATCAGGCAAAAGTTGCGGATTTAAAAATGTTGACAAAGTAAAGTTAAGGAGATGACAAACATTTAACGACAAATAACAGAATTTCAGGGAAACAGAAAGCAAAATAACCAGCAATTGATGAAGCAAACAATAAGCTAAGAACTTTCTCTGAATAAGATAGTTGCAAAATAATACTCACTCAGACTTTCTGTATAAAGTAAAATCCATGAAATCCTGAATTTGAAAATCCTATTCATTGCATTGCCCAAACTGTTTTTAGCTAACTGTTCCATTTCCTGTGATAACGTCTGCGATGAATTCTTTCTGAAGTTTCTTTCAAAATCATCTAGTTTTCGCAGGCTAGAAATTCCTTTTACAGAGAGAAAATAATCAACATATACGACCGGTGTCAAGGGTGGAGGGGATTATAGAACGTAGTACACATAGTACACAAATACAATAGGCCTATATATGTTGAATGTGTGAAGTGTTCTAGTACAGGTCACTGGGATGTTATGTTCACCATCCCCACAAATAAGTTGCATCCACATACTGTACCAATTATGAGTGCACACAACTTCCAAGTTTTACATTTGGGGTTATTCTGATTAACAAGGTTTGCAGACTTTGACCTCTGTGATCCTCCAATGACCTTTGACCACAAATAACAATAGTGTTGATGTACTCAATAATGTGTACACGCATATCAAGTCTGAAGCTGTTACAAGCTTTACTTTGTGTGTCATTGCTATTGCAAAAAAGTTATAGGACCTTGACATTTGTTAGCTGCAAATGAACTTTGACCTCCTCAGAAATTTAAAATTGAGTTCTTGCACTCAATAAGGTGAATCTACACATGAAGCTTTATTTGTGAGTTTCTGTGTTTACAATGTTTTAAGGTTTTACCTCAAGTGACCTTCAACCTTTAAAAATTGCAATGAGGTTCTTGTACACATTATTTTAGATCTACACACCACATATATGAATTCATCCAAGCTTTAATTTTGCAGTTGTGTTAACCAAAAGATTTTCAGGCTTGCACATATGTGTTGACCTCAATGACCTTTGACCACCAATTTCAACAGGGTTCTTGAACTTACCAATGGGAATCTACATACCAATTATGAAGTTCATCCAACTTTGTGAGTTATATTGTTGACAAGGATTTCACTTTGAAATATGTTTACCTCAAATGACCTTTGACCGCCACCAATTTCGATACAGTTTTCAATCTACCAAGGGGAATCTACATACTAAGTATGAACTTCATAAAACTTCTATGTTTGAGTTATTCTCAGACTTGACCTTTGTTGAAAGCACTTAACCATTAACCTCCAACCAATTTCCAAAAGGTTCTTCTTAATGAGGTGCATCTACACAACAAATAAAAAGGTTATCCACAATACACTTTTGGAGTTAGTGTTGGCCAGCCAAGGCATCACACACACATAAACGCACACACACCCGATCACACACACACGCACATACACACTCCATCGCATAGATTTCTTTTGCCTTTTGAATCAAAAAGTACAGAATGTATGAAATATGTAAATATCCATATCTGACAAGCATGGTCAATTACAAAAAAACTCCTCTGTCTTAGATTGCCTAAAAGACTCATTGCTATGTTGTAAAAGTAATGTTAACAACAGAAGAACAGGCTATTTTTGAACATTGCTGTTACTACATTAGCCTCATATGATTTGCAATATAGTTCAAAGGATTTAGGGTTTTGTTCCATTGATGTATCATTAACGCAATGCTTTGTTACCTCAAGGATTCATATCATATCACAACTTTCATTAATACCCAACGCAAATAACCCTACATCCTTATAGGGGAATCCCCTTCATTATATTATTGTTATTATTCTATGAATCAATTGCAGCCTGAAGTGCAACAGCTCACAAACAATGTCTACAAGTATACTCACAGGGTAATCCCAAGTGTGTTTATAGATTCAAGAACAAGATTCTACCTGATACATGAGAAGGCGGGCAATGTCTCTATTAGCCTACATATCTATTAAAACAGGATGTCAAGTGTAATGCGTGGCATGGTACTTGAAAATGGGTATTTCCCTAACTTTTGTTTTCCTTGAATATTTTTTTATGGTGGGAGGAGTGTGGTTCTCTTTGATTAAATATAATTTTTTATGATAATTTCAGAAAATGCGTCAATTGATGAAGCCAACTCTCGTCTCTTCGAAAGGATAATCCAGTGAGACTGATGCAAGAGAAACACATCCTGATCCAACTGTAACATAGGAATAGAATAACAATTTCATCAGCATGCTTAGAATTTATGTAACTCTTTTCTCTGTCTAATTGATGTAACTTTTCCCTCTTGAATAGCCTTTTAAATTCATTGGAAGATATTTCTACTCTTACCTATTCCATGAAATATTTTGGGTGATAGATGTAAATTAACTTAAGAACCTCACTGAGAAAAAGCAATATACCTAGATATTAGATAGCACAGCAAATACAGGATTTCCCTGGGATTTCTCGTGTTAGAGGTGGTAACTAGTTTGTGACACTGGAGGGTGAGCATACCTGAAGGGGGGGGGTGGGTCTGGGGACATGGTTGCCCCCCAAAAAATATCTTCAACATCCTAAATGTCAATCATCCTAACAATGAATTAGATAAAAGTGCTATGTTACATAGGCAGAACTTTTATTTGTTGTTGTAATTAAGTGTTCACAGCCAATTTCTCAGATGTCAGATGATGGCATGGGTAAAATATGTTGGATTGCAAGCATTGCATTTTTTTATTCCTTCTCTGAAACAGTGAGGCGGCGATGTGGTCACTTTTTTGCAAGGCAGTCGCAAAAAACAGAGAGGCATCCACCTCATAAAATGACTACCAGGGGAAACCC
This sequence comes from Apostichopus parvimensis, assembly GCA_000934455.1. Classification (NCBI taxonomy): domain Eukaryota; kingdom Metazoa; phylum Echinodermata; class Holothuroidea; order Aspidochirotida; family Stichopodidae; genus Apostichopus; species Apostichopus parvimensis. Next base: position 11,540 of record KN891202.1, read on the forward strand.
TGAAATATCATTAATATCTCATTATAAAGTCAATTTTTTAGCACAAAAGTTTCTACCTTTTTGCTTTCTGATTGGAATATTACCAATCTATTTCAGTAAGAGTTTTTGAGAAACAGAAAGACCTTACATTTGTGCCTGTTGCTAAATTAAGGGAATTTCCAACTGTTCTTACATCCAGGATTCTGAAGGGGTTTGCCCTGATTTGACCCTTGATATCGATTAATTGATTTTGGAGATCCTTTTTAACGATTCATTTTATATTGATGGTTATATATCAACAGAGGATTTGCTAGCTTCTTGTGCAGTGTCATTACCCTCAGTGAACAAGTATTATGTTGTAACATTCTTCAGTTGATTTGCAATTTTTGTGGTGAATATTTAATGCTACAAATTAAAATTACACAATCAAAACTGTTCAACTTTAATTACTTGTGAAGCAGATGGGAGATGACTTTAGCGTAGTAAGAAATAGGCAAGTGGTCAAAAAGATAACCATAGACATTCACCAATAAGATATCGCTCTGGAAACATTTGAAATTCCACAACAAATAAGAACCCAACTGAGTAAGAGATCATGTATCATTGCATTGCAATTATTGATACTCATACTTAAGTCAAATATATATCATGTTCGTATGATGGAGTATCCTGGATTTGACTCACTTACTGTAGTTACAACCAATATTCTGCATCAAAGGGATATTTTTTTCTGGTAGACAATGCAATCACTGACGTGTCTTAAAGTGAAAAAAGGAAGGAATTATTCCACACTATTACAGTAGTTGATAACCCTTTCTCAATGCCTTGTGCCTAACTTCAGGTAAATTTGAGATGGCTTGAATGTAATTTTACCAAAACATGTGAAGCATAACTTTGTGAATACATGTCAAAATGCAGAAATTATGTGATATTTGTGACAAAACGTGAGTCAAATATGAGAGTTTAGAATCAAATTTCAAACAAGGAATGCACCATTAAAATTTTGATCCTCTACGCAACACATCAATGTCCGGGAATTTCAACTTAATCAGGCAAAAGTTGCGGATTTAAAAATGTTGACAAAGTAAAGTTAAGGAGATGACAAACATTTAACGACAAATAACAGAATTTCAGGGAAACAGAAAGCAAAATAACCAGCAATTGATGAAGCAAACAATAAGCTAAGAACTTTCTCTGAATAAGATAGTTGCAAAATAATACTCACTCAGACTTTCTGTATAAAGTAAAATCCATGAAATCCTGAATTTGAAAATCCTATTCATTGCATTGCCCAAACTGTTTTTAGCTAACTGTTCCATTTCCTGTGATAACGTCTGCGATGAATTCTTTCTGAAGTTTCTTTCAAAATCATCTAGTTTTCGCAGGCTAGAAATTCCTTTTACAGAGAGAAAATAATCAACATATACGACCGGTGTCAAGTCCCTGAAACCCCCCCCCCCTCCCCAAAAAAACAAATGGGAATAAAGATGATGTTTAACTGTAAGCAATGAACAATCTTTCAAAAGCGTAATGCTTTCACAGTACTCAACGTTGGAAACAAGTGTTGATCATTTTTTTCTCAGTGAACTAGCTATATGATTTACAGAGCAATGGAGGAAAATAATCGATGAATTTCAAATGCAAAAAATATGATTTGCTAGTGCTCTATGCCTGAACCGGTATTATGTCTGATCCAGTGACCTCAAACTTCTCTAGATCACTTGCATGTTGATCCACGAATTATGTCAAAAAGGGAACTGTTTAGAGTAAACTTGCATGATTAATTACATAAAAATTAACATCAATTTTATGAAAAAATATTAGGTAGCATAGTGGACTGGGTTTTGTGTCCACTTTGGCATCCCAAGGTGTTCAGTGCTAAGATGTCTTTGCCTCTCCTTTTGGGTAAACAGGATATGAGTCACCTAATCTGCATAGGATGAGGAATACTCATTTAGGACCAGTGTTCTGCTCCCATGTTAATGTAGTTCCTAAGTAAATTATGTTATTACAGCTTTATATAGTTTATTTTGAGAGTATTTTAGTTGTTTATCTTTAAAATGTAAATTTGAAGTTGACATAAGCCTGGGTTGTGCTTAATATTACTCAGTGTTATGTAATTACTTGAAGTTAGTCATGCCTGGTGAATTCTTTTGTCCACTGCTGTACCAGACATTACAGAGAGCAGATAACAAAATAAAAAACTTCTTATTCAACATCCATTTATTATTTTCTTATGGCCAGGTAGTAACCACAAGTTTGCTAAAAATTGGCACCAAAGTGTCTAGTGCTAACTAGCACTTTTTGGCTCAAATATCAGTCTTGTACAGTGTAATTATTCTCTTTATTTGTGTTTATATATATTATCATTGTCATCGTTTTATGCTTATGCTAGGAGGGTTAGGAAAAGTATTATTTACCGTAGTCTACCACATGGTATTCACTGAGTTGGTTCTGTAAGTGAGGGCGCTAGATCAGTTTTGCACTAATTGATTTCAGTGAGTAGTGTAGTTGGTTCATACAGCATGTCATGCATCTGTCAGGCATTCATAGTAATTCCCATAGATTTATTTCAACTTGTTTATATCATAAAAATATTATTTTATTCTAAAATGTTATGTTTTTCATGCTTACATGTTGTGTCTGTAGTCCAGCTATAGCAAGGTAATATTTTCAGGGTTTGTTATAATTGAATATTCATTGGGAATTATAATTGTTAAATTCTACTCTTCTAGGAAATTATTTAAGTGGATGACGAGGACTCTGATGATAGGCTACTTTGTATTGAGTAGATCCTAGTGTTGGGCTGGTGAGTTATTTTTAGGGACATTTTTGATTGGGTTATCTGAGGGCTGTGGAGAAATTGTCATTAATTCAAACGTATGTAGTTTGGGAGATGAGTTAGTAAGACTTTGATTCTAAGTTTAGGTTGTTTTATGAGAAGTTTACTGATTATAAAGTGGATATTTGTTCCTAGGTGCAAAGTCCTTGATGTCGACAAACTGATTTAAATTGTTTCTGACGATAGATGTGGTCCTTACCGTCCTACACACAATTTTCATATTGATATTTGCATATATTGCATGTAAGCAAATTACCTTACTCGTCCTAGGACCAAAAAAAATAATTTAAAAATGGCGAACCGACCATAAACAGTAGCCTATCTACCACTACTTAGCAGTCCGATATTCCCTTTAAGTTAAACACAGTTACAAGAGCTGCAGTGTACAGCATCGAATTTATACCTAATCGACTGTAGGCCTATGTTGGTTAAACGTTAGGCTAAAGAAGGGGTAATCCCCTGTCACCACAGTAGCCTAGCTGTTCAGCAAAGTAGTATGCTATACTGTTACCCATTGCCAATTGGCTACTACCTTATATTAATACAATACGAATGGCAATATTGAAATAACACCTAAAAGATGAATCTAATTATTTAGCCTAGGCTTCATTACTTCGAGTTCAGTAAATCAGTATGGGCTCCTTGCTTCCGCACTGTCGAATGGTCTGGAAGCTTAAATGTTAGGTCTTTGGTGACGTTCCCCATCTTGCGGTACACGCCCCAATCGTTTAAACCCCTCCCAGTTTGTACTGAGTGGTTTGACAACTGATCAAGCCAAAGACAAATTTATCGTCAAGAAATAATTTCTTTTTGTAATATTGTAGCAATTTAAACAAAACGATTAATTCCTCGCATCAGTAGCGTAACTCCTATTGGCTCGGACCGTGCTGAGCCGGGGGCCCCGACCAAAAGAGCCCCCGCTATACTGATGCACAGAAAAAGGGTACCTAGGCTCTTTGGATGGGGAGGGCACGTTTTCACTGGGAAAGAAAAACTCATGCAAGACTGAATGTTGTTTCTTACCCATACAACTTGTAAGATGTATCAAGAAGCCGAATTCCTCAATCCTCATTCCATGGTTTATAGTTACAAAGAATTCTTATAGCTATATGTTCATAATTTTGTTCTGTCATTTCTCTTGATGTATTTTAGCATTAAAAAATATAAATATCTATATAATATCTTCAATTTTACAATGTTAATTTATCAATTATTTAATCAAGTCAATCCAACTTTTTGCCAACATGATTAATTACACTTTCAATTTTCAATTTTATTTCTCATAGGTTTATACAAGTACATACAATGTAGCACCAGTAGACCGTGTAGAAACAAAGAAACAAAATACACACAATTCAGTACAATAAAAACAAGACAGAAGGACACAAGAAGAAAATAGAAAGGAAAGAGGGAAGAGAGAAGGTAATTGACTTAAACATTAAGAGACTTAACATATTTAGAGAGGGACTGTCATAACTAGGTAGTAGCAAGGATAGTTGTTAGGGGGCAATTTTCCATGCTGGCTATTACGATGCGTTACCCTAACATTAAATCCTATTACGAGTAGTGAAGGAGTAATTACAATGATTGTACACAAAACAACACAAACAGTAGGAATTGATCTCTTTTAATAATCATAAGCGAATTATTTACTCCGCATAGGATGGCAGTAGGATAGCGTCTAGGTTTGCTTGTACCTTAATTAATCTATTTTGTAGGATTTGAGGCGGTCTTACATATGACACTTAAGCTGTACCGTAAATTTCAATGGCATACCTAGTATCACTTTGAGTAAAGAAAAGAATAATAGATTTGAGTTGCAATGTCTCCAGAAAGCATTCCCCAAGTTAGGTTGTAAAATATACAAATACTTTACAAGAAAAGACACCCGGGAAAAAACATGGGCACGAAAACCACACTACCGAACGACTGATCCGCTAAAAGATACACATATACTGAGCCAGGGGGTTACAGAGATCGTTAATGTAGTTCGTCCAAGAAAGATTATTGTGAGGTAGTGCTCAGCGAACGATCGACTGTCTAGTTACGTAATTGGCATGTACTATTCAGCATACGTTTTGTTCGACTTAATGCCCCTTGTACAGCGCTTGCGGTTTTGTTACGTATAGGCCCTGTTCGTAATCTCGATTTTGTTCCATTCATTCCGAATTCACATTGCGTTTCTTTTGGCAGCAGCCATATTGGGTAGATAACTGTTTGTACTTGTTACCGTAATTTATCGAGAAAAGTAGCTCCTCAACCGCCATGATAGAGTAATTTACTCCTTCCTGGGAAAAGATAATACCCACCGCCCTCTCGTAATGTTACAAACTTACCCACCCCCCCCCCCCCCCCGCCGCTCAATAAAGTTGCCACCACGTACAAAGAAGTACGGAATCTATTTGACTTGCCCTACTTTCTGTCATTACATTATCATCAATTATGAATATAAATACTTCTTTCTGGACGATTTGCAAATTGTAAAACCATTAAAGTAAAATCAACATGACACGAGTGACTCGTATATCTTTGGTATGAAAAATGGTGAAAATTGTCTTCCCTTAGTGAATGAAGACTAAGCTTATTAGTCAAACTAGAGTCTCGGGTACCATGACCGATTGTTTGCAATCGTTTTCAAACAGGAAAACAGTATTATCTACAGAAAGACGAGTAGAAAAGTTGGACACCGCTTTGGGAATATCATTGATACACGCAATGATAGGCGTGGCCTAGGCGTGGCCTATTATTGTCAACGTGAAATACTTTGTATTTAGCAACCATAAAAAGAATCTCGACATTACTGTAGTGGAAGTGGTACTTGTGCAAAGGTTGTGTTCCTGACGGTCGTGCACATGTGACATGGTTGATCCGCAGTGTTTGTATCATATCATATCAAGTAATGTCTGTGGATATAGTACTGTAGTAAATACTCAAATAGCGAACCCATCATTTGCAAAAATTGCAACAATCTTAACGCTTGGAATTAGTTACCATAGACCGATACCACAACTTCAATTTTAATATCTGACTGCATCTCCCATGAAAATCATATCGTACAGAGGCATATAAACTACGTGGAAAACTCAGTGAATTGTCATTGTAAACTAAAACGGAATTATTACTACTAGTATTCCTAACATTAGGCCTAACAATAACATTAGGCTACAGTACTGTCTCATAATTGCCTTAGGTTAGTGGAGGTACAGTAGCCTAAGTTAGGCTACATGCTGTGGGCCTAAGTGCTTTGAATGAAACGTGTAATTTCTTAGAACTTTCCGGTAGCTGCTGCAAAGCTTACAGTGAAACGCTTTACATGACAGAAGTTGCATACAATTTGGCAGTCTAGTACAAAGACCTACCTAACCAACTGAAATACGAGAACATGAATTGCTCGTTCTCAACATCAAAAGACGTCGAGGCAGATGAAGATGACCTTGCTGCATTCTCACCACCGAAGTTACTTGATGAAGTTAAAGAAAAAGTATTATCATTTGTTCAATTGCAGCTATGCAGAAAGAGGAAAGTTGTTGTTGTTACGGTGAGAAATATTTTAAGACTTAATATTACACTAGTCCTAACAATATAACACTATGAAGTTAACTTAAAGATAGAAGTGACAGTATTAACCCAATCGTCGGTGAAATAAGGATTAAGTGATGATGGCACTGGTACTTGTTTACCTGATTGTCAGTTAAATAGGATAATGCTTGTACTTATCTACCTAATCATTTGGATAAATAAGAGTTGCACTGGTGCTTATTTACCGGACATTATCATCTTTGCTTAGAGATCACTGATCTGTAAATGGATTGATTATTTTGATGTTTGGACATGCTACAAAAGCTGACCAACAAATGAATTAATCACAGCTTTGCTTAGAGATCACTGATCTATTAATCACAGCTTTGCTTAGAGATCACTGATCTGTAAATGGATCGATATATTTTGATGTTTGGACATGCTACAAAAGCTGACCAGCAAATGAATTAATTGCAGCTTTGCTTAGAGATCACTGATCTGTTAATGGATCGCAGACCAACTCTGTTCATGAATTTTGCAGTACGCTGGAGGGAAGTCGTTGGTGGGGGTGGGGTAAAAGTAATGGAACTGTAAATGCAGTTGGTCTGATAAATTGTAACTCATAATGTGATATCTATTGGTTCCTTTCTTCTTACAGTCAGGGGGCACAGCTGTACCATTAGAGCACAAGACTGTTCGTTTCATTGATAATTTCAGTACTGGTACCAGAGGTTCAGCAGCTGCGGAGTATCCTTTTCGTTGTACAAATGTTTACTCATTCTTTGATTTTCTTTATTATGGTAGGTGGGGTGGGTAGGTGGGGGGGTAGGTGGGGGGAGGGGAATCACATGATCAGGAAGGACAGTCTTCATTAAGGGTCCTGTGGAAGACAAGCTTAACTCAGAAACCTCACAAAACAACTTTTAATTCTCAAAATAACTTTTTAGAGCATTCTGGAAGTACAACTGACATAGGAAACCCTGTCTGTTTATTCACAACCCTCTGAGAACAGAAGTTCTTATCAGAAAAATTAAAAATCCATGGTCATATGTGGTAGAGAACCTTCTTTCAGGTCACATCTTCTTCCAGTAGCTTCATAAGTTTACTTTGGACACTTTTTTGAATATTCAATATTAATGGTCTTGGTCTTGGTCTTGGTGTGGTACTGCACAAATCGCCCCTGATGTGGCTGTTGACGTGCAGTCTTAATGAAGAAGAGGTTGAAATTATTGAACAATTTCAGTTGACCTTTGGTGAATATTTTCTTCTTAAGGCTTGTAGATAAAGTATCTGGGTTACAAACTTGTTAGAGTTAAATGGAATAATAATAGTATTGATGATTAACTTGGTGACCAATTGTCAAAAAACGTTCAATTATAAAGACAGTAATATGATGCAAATCTTATTAGTCCAATCATTTTTTAGGAATTCTATCAAGCATTCATTCTTGTATTTCTAGTCAGCAGGGAATAAACTGAATAAAGTTAAAGTTTCAATTTGTTTAGCAGCTTTGAAGGCTACAAATTTTTGTCTCTTGTGAAATACTATGGCTCCTGTGTATAAAACTGCTATATAAAGTTTTCCTCTTGTATAGCAGTTTCACCATTTGGCATCTCATTTTGCAATGCGATAGCAGGTGAATCGTTGCCATGGTAAGCCACAATTTCAGTTTTAAGCATCCTTAAGTATCCATACATATCGCAGGTCTGAAACTTGCAGCACATCGGTAATTATTGATATTGTAGATTGAAGAGTGTTTGAAATAAAATATGAGGTCATCAAAAACCTTGTTCAAGCAATTAATGTGAACACAAGTTTTGGAACAATTCGGCCTTGCAACTGTCGGTATTTTGAAGTGCATTGTTCTAAGAGTCCATTCCGTTCAGTTGCAATTTCATAGTTAAATTCAGAAACCTTACATTTGCATCTTTCATTTCTAATATAAATTGTATTATATCAAGTTTCTAACTTTGTCTCCTCTCCTTAAATGTAACCTCATATTATATTCATCTTGACATCTATGCATAGCAGGAATAATTTAACATACCATAGGACCTAATTTATCAACTGATTGTAATTCCTTGACGTTTGATTTATCAGATATTTTTTACAAGCAGGATATGCTGTCATTTTTATACACAGAAGGAAAACGTTGATGCCGTTTCGAAGGCATCTTGATAAGACCAGTTCGAAAGGTCTAACGCTTCTTGATATGTTCAAGTTGCATCCAGAGAGTGATGGATCTCAAACTTTACGAGGTACCCTTTATCTGTTGGATGTATTCATCCAATGCTAGAGGAAAGGGTTTTTTGCATTTGGTTATTTTAATTCACCAGTCCTTTCCATTTATCTGTAAAGTGTTCTCAAAGCTTATTGTATTGTTGAAATTGGTTATCAAAACAATTATAGAATATTTCAATAATTTTTAATTTTTTTGTTACATATATCAGATGATTTTTTCCTGCTCTGCAGCTGTGGTGAAAAATAATTGTTTTTCACAATATGTGCAGAGCAACAAAATCATCTGATTCATGTGAAAAAAATTATTGAAAAATCCTCCTTTTGTGTTTTTCTGGATTCTTTGTAGATTACTTTAGTATATTGTGTCATCTTTGCGATGCATTGTTTTGCATTCCATGCATTCTGGCATTTTTGTTGTTGTTGTGTGTACGTTATTGTCTTACATAAATCTCTGTTCTTGTTTCACCTGCAGTGGACCAGACACAGATACCTCAGCTATCATCAGTACTCACAGCTTACCAATCAGTCAAGGACCAGCAGATGTTACTATGTATTGAATTTATAACGTTATGTGACTATTTACATTACCTGAAGGTAGCAGCTGAAGCCATTCATCCATTGGGAAGATCTGCTATGGTTTTCCTTGCAGCAGCAGTTGCTGACTTCTACGTACCAGGTTACGCATTGGTAGGTGAAGTATTAAAATGACAAATAGTCTCGGGTGTCATGGCAACAGAGAGAGAGAGGGAAATAACTCACACCATTGGGTCAGAATTTGCCCTCCTATCAAACCCCATCCTCCCTGTCCTGGATACACTAACATGCAATAAAGAGTTTCACGAGCTGTGCTGCAGTTTTCAAGCTCTTAAACTGAGTTGAAATGAATGGAAAATGAAACCATTAGCTGTGCAGTATATTAATGTGGCATGAGATTTGGAAACTTTAAACAGCTGTGTCATGTTTGGGTAAAATAGTGATGTTATGATTAAACTTTTCATACCATTACCTACCCCCTCTGGCTTCCTGGTAACCAGCTTAGGGGTGGGGGTGGGGGCAGGGAAGCGTCAAACGTGACCGCCAGATGTGTTTGCATCTTTTCCTTTGATTTCTTGCTAAGTTCTTTCCTCAGTGCCAAAGGTTACTTAAGTCTGATGAAATCAGTTCAAATAATTGCATGATCACATGTGAAAGTAAATTGAGATCACAATCATGTAACAAAACTTCATACTCTTTACTTTCCCTTATTTTCTATTTGATTTGTCTGCCATTTTCAAACCTATACATGTTTCTTCCTTAAGAACATGTCATCAGCAGTTGTCATACCACTAGTGAATTAACTCTTGTGTCTGAAATACATGTAAGCCTACTGTATGTAATACCACTAGTGAATCAACTCTTGTGTCCGAAATACATGTAAGCCTACTGTATGTAATACCAGAAGTGAATTAACTCTAATGTCTGCAGTGAATGTTATATGACATATGTGTCATCATTTGTTGAGTTAAAAAACCAGATGAAAACAGGCTGCTCTTTGTAGAATACAAGACATTCCTTCCAGATGGAGGCAAATGAAACTTCTTTGGTACATTATGGAGGTGCCAGAGAGGGGTAAGATAAGGTCAATAGCAGCTTAGTTGTTCATCGCTGGCAGAAGTCAATCATACCACTGTACTCTTTGCCTTGGCCCAGCTGTCCAGAATGTAATGCCTATGATCTTAATGATATGTCACACATTGCATGCTACATGTTATTGTACACATGAGATCCATGCATCATATATAAACACAAGGCTCTGTAGGAATGTGCCCTGCCATCATGTTTTACCACATTCTGTTATCAGGATGTATTGCCACTAGCATTCAGACATGATTGTAATTATTTCTATAAAAGCAGCTGCTGCAGAAGTTGTCCGTATTCATTTTGACATCGATTGTCCTTTTATAGCTTTGCCGAACCAAGAGAGTTGATCAAATTAATTAAGGCATTGGCAAAATATACCAAACTTGCATCATTAGTGTTAAATTTTTGTAAAATTTATTGATGTTTTCTTTCTTTATATTAGCCTGAACACAAAATCCAGTCTGCCAATGGACCACCTGTCATACAACTCCGCCAGGTTCCGAAAATGCTGGGAAACGTAGCGCAACAGTGGGCCGAAGTGGCTTTTGTGGTTTCCTTCAAGTTGGAAACAGACCATTCTCTTCTGGTTAAGAAAGCTAGGGAAGCTTTAGTTAAATACAAACACCAGGTGAGAAGGTTATTGCCATTGAAATACTCTACAAACTCACATAGAATCAGTTCATTAAAATTTCAAAATACCTCATAAGGAGTCAGTTTTACAGAAACTTAACAACATTTTATGTGCGTCTGACTTTGTTATTTTATGTTCAAGTCTGCTTGCTCATGTATCAATGATTACGTTACCTTCAATGCAGCTGGTCATGTTTTACGTTACCTTTGTTACCTACATTACCTTTTACGTTACCTTCAATTCAGCTGGTCATGTTTTACGTTACCTTTGTTACCTACATTAACTCTTACATTACCTTCAATGCAGCTGGTCATGTTTTACGTTACCTTTGTTACCTACATTACCTTTTACGTTACCTTCAATGCAGCTGGTCATGTTTTACGTTA
>KN891203.1:0-10187 GCA_000934455.1 Apostichopus parvimensis
TACAGATAACTTACATAACACACAAAGTTGTTGCCTAAGCATTACAAAGATAAATGGCTCTGGTTACACCTGGTTCTGTTATCAAGGAAACAATTCAGACATTGTAATTGACATTGTAACTGTGAATAAATAACAACTACAAATAGCATTGTAATAATATGCTTACCTGGGTCTTCCTTGGAATTACACTTAGCTCATCCACTTGTGAAGTTAAGCATAACAATGGGGCTATAGCACTCAGCATTGAGTCCATTAAGACTGATACACTACCATGCACCTCGGTCTCACCCTGTTGATATTAAAAACCATCAATTATACATATATATATTAAACTTGATGGTCTTTCTTGTAATAACTCAATTATATAATATTTAGGATATAGAGAATGCAGGTTGGATTTCAGTAGATTGCAAAATTACTAAATACTTAATATATCAGCTGAGATTTTGCAGTTGAGAACTTGTGATGGAAATACCATTGTATCAGGGAATGTTTATGTAGATCTGTCAATGGCTGAAGGTGATTGCAATAGCAATCCTGATGGAATTTTCTGCATCTTTAGTTCCAAACCACATTTTTATAACATTTAGGGAAAAGAAATAGAGATGGGGTTATCAATTAACAATTACGTGAATATGTTTCTCTAATTAGATAAATAAGTGTTACACTGTCTGCCACTGGGATGTAACATAACTCATGGCGATTCAGCATCGAAGAAGATTAGGGGAAAAGAGTCAACTTACACTGGCTTGCTTGATCAGGCTTCTTCCAACATTAGTCAGCGAATCACCCAGTAGTTTTAGATGAGCAGCAACATCTATGGGGTCAGTATGAGGTGGAGGAGCCTTGTATTGTTGTGACCTGTGTAAGTTGACAAACATAGTACAGCAGTCAAAAACAGCCATGATTTAAGACCTTGTCTTATTGACATGTCTTGAAAAGTGACAATACTACCACTCCCATAGATGAATTGAGAGAGTCGGGTGGGAATGAAGGCAATGGTGCACATTCACTTTATAATACACACTATGGTTCCTTTGCACCTCCAATTGTATTGCAAGTTGTTTATCCTCAAACATATCAATTGAAAGGGCATTGCAAGGAGAGACTGTGTGTTTGAATATCATTGCTGGCAATTGTTTGCTGGCTTAACTTTGTACCGGATGGTTAGTCACTTCAGAAAAGCATAGTGAGCAAAATGGCAGGATCTTGTTAGGTTTGCTTACCTAGCTTTAGGATTGCTAGCTTTTTGAACATGTTTCTTCATTCTAGATAATGCGGGCACATTCTTGTGTCTCAGCATGAGTGCCCGCTGTTTGTGCTTCCACTTTGTCTTTTCTTTCTCGGGAAGGCTGTGCCACTTTTCCCCAAGTTTTCGGCTCATACTAGCAAAGTCTGTAATGAAGGAAGATTATAACAATATTACCAAGTTTCATTACACTCTTCCGTGATCAGAATTACTGAAGTCATATCAGCAGTTTATAATTCTTCTGTGATTCTCCACTTTGATTTTCTGAAATTATTCATTGCCTGACTTCCCTATTCATTCTCATCACTGATTTCTGACATTAGGTGGCATATGCTAAAAAACCTGCATAAAGGTAAAGTAGTCCTTTAAAATAACACCTAAAACACTGTATGAAAATTCAATATAGGACTTATTTGCAATAAAGGTGTGCTCAAACTTTGAATGAATTTCAATGTGGTATCCATTTTCTACACATGCCCAAACCAATCGTGTTGATAAGGGTTTCCCTAAAATGATGATAACATAATGAGCAACATCAAGCCTTCAGTGTACAATTGCATTGTCCAAAATCAATACTGTATTTTTAGCAAAACCTCTGAAGTTACTTATGTCCACCAGTTATACTAAACAAACTTGTCTAAACAGAAAAGTAAATGAACATCTCAGAGGAAAAGATTTCCTTAAAATTTTAAAGCACACATCTATTGATCAGGCCTCCCCAACTTACCTAGTCCAGGTGTTTGTTCCAATATAGATGCCCTGTTCGCCTTGCACCACATCTGGTAAGCAGTGGTAACTTTCTTCTTTTTCTGCAATAATACAAACATCACAACTTGAACATACAGTATCTGTATTGTTGGCCTTATTTACTCACTTGGCAAACTTGAGTTTCAGTATTATCCTTTTTGATTTATCATGCATACAAGCTTGCATACAAGCAAGTCATACACACACATACACACTTGTAACATAAAATATTTTCACATATACACACAGGTCATCTCCATTGTATAGACTCCCTTCAACCTGGCTAGGAACAAAAGGCCTAAATTTATATTTTAATGTTGTTCATGTTGACAGAATAATGGCATGAACCTGGTCAATTTCCAATAAGTGTAAATCAATTTAAACAGTCTATGTTACGACACATTAAGGAAACTATATCGAAGGTACGGTATTGTCTCTTAATTATTTAGTCTCTTCATGCCTCCTACACAGGCCATGTCATTTAACTTGATTATATGGTGCAACATTGACAAAACATGTGGACCACAGTTGCATTGGTAATTTTTTATTTTGCATCAATAGCAACAAAATCAAATACTGAATGAAAAGGGTACAGAATGGTTGTAATGCTGGACTCATTATGTATATACATGATAACCAGTACAAGGAATATTTCACACTTGGATTAAATACAGCAATTGTGCAAAAATTTCTTCCATCGTGTATTTGATGTTCTCTTGAAGCTACTGTATGCATCAATGTTTGGAGTAGACTCTCAATAATTGAAAGGGCTTTCAACAATTTTAAACTGTTCAGAATCAAGGTATCTTCCATAACAAATCACATTCTGTACCTTGGGTACCATGCCTTTCCTAAGTCTAACTTTGTGACATGACTGGACCAAACATACTTATATTTCCTAGTGAAAACATAAATTGATACTTAAGCATCCTATTTAAGTGTCGCTAAGAAGTGTTTATAAGATAAATTTTGGGTAAAACCATTCTCCCAATGGTAAGGAATACTGTTTATTACTCTGTCTTGCCAAGCAGGATCTCACACTGACATTGAATGCCATATCAGTGTTCTCTGAAATCAGAGATTCCTGTCAGCTGAGAAAAACAGAACTATGAAAATATTTTTTCACTATTTCCCAGAATTTTTAAATACAATTTAGTACATGCGGTTGAAAATAGCCACTGAAACTCACAAAATAAGTTATCTCAAAACGTGGTTCAGATTGATGATAACCATTTATCATATATACTTGAGCCACAGTACCTAACATGTCCTATCTACAAGACTCTTCTTGTTGAATCATGGCTTTCAGCACCTGAAACATTTGGTAATAACTTAGCAGTAGTTTGCTGGTCTTCCACATTTATTCTAAAATGCAGGAGAATAATTTAGAAGTAGAAATATAAAGCTACCTTTGCTTTGTCCTTCAATTTGCTGTTCTTGTCAGTTTTCTTGTCTGTGACTTTTACTGTTACTGGCTTTAACAATGGTTCAGATTCCACTGGCAGCTCATCTAGGAGACTACTTGGATCAAAATGCCCTGATGAAGCTGTCAGCTGTGAGATTAAGTCTTCACCATGTGAGGAGAAGTTTAGTTCTCCAATATCATCCCCTCCACTGGAAGGTGATTTTAAGCCTTGCTTCATTAATCTCTGCTGTATTTTAACTATCTGCTCCTGGGTAAATGATTCCTTGTCTTTCTTCTTCTTCTCTGGGTGGTGTAACAGTTTCTTGGATTTCTTACCACGCTTCCTTTTGCTTTTATTTTTGGATTTCTTCTTATCCTTTTTTAGTTTAATTGGCGTCAAAGATACTTCAACCGGACTGGCTTCAGGTAAGGGTTCGTCAGGTTTTGACCAAGTAGAAATAACTTCATACTCGCTTTGTGGTTCCGCTTTCATTTTTTCTTCAATCCAGCCATCTTCTGCTTCATCTGACGATCGATGTACATTCAGAAATCTATTTTTGTCACTTTTATTCTTAAAGAACTTTTTCTTTTTGTCCTTTTCTTTTCTCTTCTTCTTTTTATCCTTCTTTTTATCGACGATGATATTCCTCTTCTCAGCTACAGAAGTATCGAGTGCTTTAACTTTGGCCTGCATACCTGTCTGGGCATCACTATAACCACTATCTGAATCCAACTTACTCCCTTTACCTCTTTTACTGGTTGGTTTTAAGTCTGAAGCTGCAGATTCCTCAAAACATGTTTTAAATCTCTTCTTAGGATGAACATGCTCCTCATCAGTACTCTTTGATGCTCCTCCTCCTACTCCTCCTCCTCCTCCTCCTTTTGTGATCTCATCTGGAGAAGATTTAAATGATAACTTTAATTTCAAGCTAGGGTTAGTTTTAGAAGAACTCTCTTTTTTAGATTTCTTGCTCGCAGAATGATCATCCTCCTCTTCATCATCATTATCCTCTGGCTCTCTTTTTGGTGAGAGGATGAACTTCATCTTCAGACTACCATCATCAGTTTTAGAGCCAGGAGGACTTATAGTTACAGGAGCGACATCTTTCTTCCTTACAACTTTCCCACTTTCTTTCTTTACCTTCAAGAGAAGACTGGATGCTTGACTGCGACCGACTTTCTGTCGTTTGACTGTTGGTTGCTCGTGCTCTGTAAAGCAAACAAAACTGGCATTAGAAAGCTACTGTACACTACCTTACATACTTTTTAAGAAAAAGTCGCCCAGGAAAGAACCTGGGCACGAAAACCAAACTACCGAACCACTGATCCGCTCTCAGCCCCAGTCCCCTTGCATCGCCTTCGGGACTGTGACTGTTGGATCATCGTCGGGTGTGCATCACCATTCCCCTCGAAAGGGAACGGATACCACACATGATCTTAGCCAAAAGGCCGAGAAGCTACTGTACACTACCTTACATATCTCTTCCCAGCATCTTTAGAGCCTGTTCTTAGAATAAGGTTGTGAAGTAACAACCAGCAGGCAACATTTATGAGATGTCAGACTGCTGGTAATGCTGCATGAGAACGAACTTCAAGGTATTTCAAGGAGAAACTGTTTACTAGAGTTCTATACTATCACTTAAGTTGACCTCAAATGACCTTTGACCTCCACTAATTTGCAATAGAGTTCTTGTACTCACTATGGTAGATCTACACACAAAATATGAAGTTCAACTTTGTTGCCCTTCTTGAGTTATTGCATTTACATGGTTTTCAGAGTTTGACCTCTATTGTCCACAAATGTGGATAGTGTTCCAAATCCTCAAACAAATCCACATATCAATTAAAGTTAAGTTCAGATGTCATGTTCTTTTTAAGTAATCTTGTTTACAAAACATTGATTACAATTATAGAAGTTTGTTGATATTTGAGTTTGGAGTACAGTAAGTACTGGAAGGCCCCTGCTATACCTACAGATATACTAGTGTGAAGTTACTACAAGTCACATAAAGTGCATTAGGCACAAAAGTCTTATAGAGCTGATTTGGTAAGAACCAAATCAGGACATCTGGGGTGAGATAGATTTCATTGAGTAAATTGCTAAATTGGTTCATTTACTGAAGCAGCTAAGATGAGGGATGACTCTAGACTCTGAATTGGCCTACTTTGGACTTGTATTGGATACAGATTTTACTCTACTGGGCTACAGCCGGGCTGGACGATCATCATGAATACTACCCATTTAGCTTAATAACAACTTCTGACAGACTGTTGATAGTAAAGTAAAACCAAATTATCTTGTTGAGTCTCACCTGTCGCTTCTTGTTTAATTCTGATTTGTGATCCAAGGTTTCTCTTCCTCCTTGTTGAAGACATTTTGTGTTTCTCAGATGGAAGGAGCTTCCTTTGACCAGTGCCACTCTATAACATAGATAAATTAGTTTAAAATTAACTACATACTTGGGTAGATCACTTGAAGCTAATGACTTACCCAAACAAACAACTTCACAAACAGTTTGGTACAGATGTTTCTGAAACAAAATAATTTCCTCTCAATGAGAGGGGCTGTCAACCTATCTGTGTAAGGAATACATTGAGAGTTCTTTAATTGTAAATTCAACCACACAATGCCCCGTCTGTAAATTGTATGATGGATTAGAAGACCCCCAAGACATGGTCAGTTATAGGAAGATGTGTCACAAACCTGTACCACCAACTTGTGAATCTGACACATTTCATCTTCATAAGCAGTGTTTCTTAACCATTTTCACTTATAAATAGCTTCTCTTAGCAATTGAAAACATCAGATACAGAACAAGGCCATTTGTCACCAACACGCACATGGTACTAGCTTATAATACAAATAGTGATAGGCTAGGCATAAACAATAAGTAGCTGGATGAGTATAGCGTGTCAAAACTAAATACAGCCAATAAAACTTGATAGAGCTCAATGCCAATTGTAATTATTTCTGTGGGTTGCCTGAAATTCTACAAGATTTCTGATGTTCATAAAAAACTTGTAATCTTGATGCTAGTGAAGTATGATTGAGATTAAACTTCTGATGATAGGTAAGCATTAGGGTTGGGTGATATATCGAAAATCATTATTATTGTGATCATTTTTTTTCAAGACGATATTATTTTAGGATTAAACAAATGACGATAATTTCTTGTGAAAGAAATTTAAAGCAAATGTGGAAAAAAAATGCCATTATCCTTTCTCCGGTTTATGTGTAAATGTTATTCTAGCATTCCATGGTTAAGAAAGTTGGAAGGAAATAAAGTTTATCAACATCATTTACTGACTTTTGAACCTCTTAACAAGCCCGTCCTTTACAACATGTTCGCTACGTACACATATACACAATGAGAACGGTGTTAGTGACCCACCCTGTATAAACCACACAGTACTACGCGATAATGTGTTTGTGCATTCAAGGCAAAGAGCTGTATTATTACTCTGTTCTGACAGCTTTCAACAAGTCCGTGGAGCATGTTTAACCTCGTTGTTGGTCCGTATTAAAAGTCTTTACGTCACTATTGAATTCTAACGTGTACTACCAGGGAGTTGTTATGGAACAGCTCCCTGGTACTATACGCCCTGAATAGCTGTACTGTATCGAGGGGGGAGTCAATATGGGTCTCACAGATATCAGTCACTTGTGCAGTACCTGGAAAAGTTTTAAGCATTCATTCGCGCCAAGTATTGCATCAAACAAGGCAAAAAAGATGTGTGACAATACTAGTGACAAACTCGCACAATTTATGTTTCTGTAATGTAACAAAGGTGCCAATTGCCCAGCTTCGTTGAAAAAACAGGGTTTATGTTTTAAAAATAAGCCTACAGACCTGTTAAAAAATAGTTATGATGTGTGAAATAAAGACGTAAATGAATATCTTATCGCTGAAAATGTCTTAGCGTCGAGAGGCGTGGTGCTTATATGGGCGCGGCAAACTTGTCAATCAAATGCATGTCCACCTATCAAGCTCAAGCGTCATGAAAATAAGTTCATTAACCAGCCGTGTTTGCCGAGAGGCGTGGTTATGTAGGTCAGCTGCACCTTACCAGTTCCCTAGGGTTGAAACAAGATAGCGCGGCTTATAACTGCAACTTTGCAATTGCCCATTCTAATGGAAGTATAACATGTTTTCAGGTTAGTGCGCCATATTATCAAGATCGAAAGTGACACAAGTTAGCCTACCTAGGCCTACATTGTCAACGTTTAAGTGTCAATTATTTTTTGTCGAGTTGTAGGCCAGAAGCATTGAAGAACTAATTATTTGTGTTATTTTAAGTCTAATGTCAGACGACTGGGACTTCTTCCAGTGAGCATGTACTGGAATCAGTACATGTATTTAAGAAAGTTGCTCTTGTTTCAGAGTCGGGAATTCATGTCAATATTACAAATTTGTTGACGCAAATGATACAATAAATTTCCCCCCCCAAAAAAATTTCCACGGTTATTTATTTATTCATTTATTTTCAAGGGAACAGTTCATAACAAACTCAGATATTCTCTTATAATGTCCCCTCCATATATCTCTCTTTCTCCGTCCACTCAAAGCTCGACATTTACGCTAATTCTGTTAGAGGAAAATTTATCGTAATTGTCGAAATATCGCGATAATTTTTTAACTATTTATCGAGACGGTAAAAAGCAAATATCGCCCAACCCTAGTAAGCATGAAGATTAAGAATGACTTGGGCAGAAAAATGTAAAAAAAAATTAATGACAAGTTCATTGCCATGATCAGACATATATTGTCTTGAGTATTGCTGAGGAAAATCAAATAGTCATTTAGTCAAAATTGATGACTGGTGTTTGAAGTTGAAGTTCCATACATCATTTCAATCACAAGAAAATGTGTCACCTTCTTAGTCTACATGTGACATCAACTATTTGTGAATTGCTAGAGGTGTTCAATCACCAGTAAGCAACTTTTAATCCAGCTGTATTTTTGGTTTCCTCTGTAGGGAGTCAGATCGAATTTCAGGAAATGTTACAAGTAGGCCTATCATTTATTTTGTTTGGTGGTAAGAATAAGGCTTGATTCGCTGAGATTTTGACAAAAAAGAAATTGATGTTTAGCGTTAATGTGCTTGTATTTGTCCCTTCTGTTACTTGTCATTCAGCTTCTGTAGAAGATCCTGCTAGGATCCAAATATCAGGCACACTTACTTTTATTCATTCTCTTACACTAGCTCTTCAGTGGATAAGCATTTTGCTAAACAGTTTTGTTTGATTTTGATTTTCAGCGGCTCTGTTACTGTATCTTTCGGGTGATCCTCTTTATCTAGTTTGTCTTTGTATTTCAGTTTTAATTTTCTCTTAAATTGTGTTCACACTGCTCATTAACCTGTCTGTATTATGTGCTTGTGATTGTGCCTTCTGTTACTTGTCATTCAGCCTCTGAAGATCCTGCTAGGATTGAAACGTCAGGCCCACTTACTTTTACACATAGTTAAACTGGACGCCAAGCTCTTATTGAATGGTATAGCCTAGGCCTAATCCAAAATGAACAACTGGCAACCAGTGGAAAATGATCAGTTAAGTTCTGTTCTTCAGCTATTGATTTCATTGGTGGTTTGAAAATAGAAAGAGCTATACTTGTGATGGTCAGAAGTCAAAACTGCTTGATGCAAAGGAACATTTCCTTAAAATCGTATAATTCCACTAAATGGGTGAAATAATCCACAAAGGCATCTCAAAATACAATATTTGTGTTTTCTTTATTTAATGCTGCTACATAGTACATATGTATAACACAGTACGCCAATTTAGGAGACGCGAAGTTACCGTACACAACCATACATACAGTACCTGCGTGCCATGCAGTGGGAGCGTCTGTGTTTGAAGAGTGGTTAGGCCTAGGTCAACAATAAACTAACACTAGTAGTAGTAACAGAATGTGAACATCAGTAAGTTCCTTTCAATCCCAGCCTAGGCCTAGAGTTGGTACGTCTACAATTTCACTAAAAGCAACTTGCACTAATCTCCGAACCTTTCTTCAGTCAGCCGGCAGAACGATTTCAGCTAGTGATTCTTGTTACCAAACGCTGTCGCACACTGACTACTTACCGAGCTTTTGCACTAGTTAAAGGCAGGCAGCTCAGTAGTCGTAGTAAACGGCTCTGGTTACAACATAACAGCCGAAACGTTGCTTGTTGAACGCGAAGAGGGACAATGCCACTAGTCCGTGGTCTACAAGCCAGTTGCCGTTAGCATGGAATCAATTCGAGTCCTTCACTTAAATTAGAAACCATACGAATTATGATACCCGCTCGTAGTAAAGATAAGTTTTGGAAAAGTATCTAGAGGGTGTCGGAAGAGAACTTTATATTTCAATGTGTTTATTTCAGTTTTATCATCAATACTTTTGATGCTTGGATGAGGCGAAAGATTCTAGTGTATCTTGAATCTTTGATGAAACTTACTATCGATGCATAGGCGTAGAAACGAGAGGTTTGGGAGAAGTACAATGATCAACATTTGTTAATCGATCAAATTTTCCAATTTTTCGGTAAAAATTTTTAAACACTTTCTCTCATGGTAGCACAAACAACTCTATCTCAGTACTATAGGCGTAGGAGCCTAATTTGATTGGGGGGGGGGGCTGTAACGACTTGCCCGAAAAATGTAACCAAAAGTTTTCGCGTTCAACATGTCAATGTGCATATCATATAGGCATTCATCGGTGATTACATCACATGCCAACAACATACAATCATTTTCCGTGTCATTACCTTTCCATATTGGTTAGAATTATTGGGGAAGTCGTTACA
>KN891203.1:10597-42174 GCA_000934455.1 Apostichopus parvimensis
ATCTAAGCATGTTCTCTAGAACATATATCAACCATTCTGCCAGTTAAAAACTTGATTTTTCCAGTTGAAAATTGAGAATTAATTTACCCTCTTCGGGGCTAGAAAAGTTCGTTCGCCCGAAATTATTCCTAATCTCATGACGTTATGTGACCAGGGACGTCACTAGAGGGGGTGTTTCCGACTGTCGTGCTCTTATTTACCTAGGCCTATTCATATATTTCTGTAATTGTGAATTACCTTAAAATTGACCTTTAATCAGTCAT
This sequence comes from Apostichopus parvimensis, assembly GCA_000934455.1. Taxonomy (NCBI): domain Eukaryota; kingdom Metazoa; phylum Echinodermata; class Holothuroidea; order Aspidochirotida; family Stichopodidae; genus Apostichopus; species Apostichopus parvimensis. Next base: position 10,861 of record KN891203.1, read on the forward strand.
ATTTACCACGTTTTCCTTGCCACTTTGAGAAATTGTATCTCGCGATCCTTATACACCACCATACAAAACTTCGTATGATTTTGAATACTCTAAAAAAATGCCTAATAGAACTACCGTACAACGTTAGCTAGCTTCAATTCGGTTTTTTATGTACTAATTTTGCTATTGGGTGGGTTGACCCTGTTCGCTAGCTTCAAGTTCAGTATATATCAGTGACGTAGCCAGGGGAGCAGTGGGAGCAACTGCCCCCCCCCCCCATTTCAGTGTCGAATAAAAGTTAAAAACTGTTGAGTTTTTTGCATGGTATTTTGTCAGTGCTCTTTTGATCTTGAATACTCGTCAGCTCCGTTAACTCGATTATAATCGTAAAAACATTCAGGCCTACTGATTCAGCTACTGATTCAGCTACTTTATTTTGGCAGATGCAATTAGCTAAATTTAACCTATAGCCTATTACCAGCCTACAGTTGGCCACTGCGTAAGTAAATACATATATCCTACCTAACCGCACTCGATGGAGAGTCACGAATCGTATGCACAACGACGACGACAACGAACGTTTTCATCCTTTCTATGATTCGTCATAAGTTGTTGCACAACTGAACAGCATGTTATGAAGCTAAGCTAGCAATCGTACGTGATACGCGCTTCCTATAAAAATTGATTACACTGCTAAATATTGAAGTTTATATTGTCCATCAGTTAAGTTCGTCAAATGTATTAGAGTCCAGACATTAGACAATAAACAAGAATCATCCTACTGGAAAAATTGTAAAAGAGCACTATGTTTGTCTTTCTGGTATAATATGTAAAGAACATGTAAAAGAATAATTCAAACCGGAAACAACATCTGCTGATAATATGATATCATATGATAATGATGAAACTGGCAAAACATTGCACCAGATCGCATCTAAGGACCTTCGATTGTTCAAAAATTTCTCAAAGGGGAGGGGTACGCCCCTCCCCTTACACCCCTCCCCTTATCAATCAATCAATAAATAAGAAAGGTATGAGGTCTACAACAAATAACTAAGGTTTGAGCAGTGAATAAATTGTTCGGGGATTGGTCTAAAATTTAACTTCTTAATGATTTCCTTCATTTTTGTTGTACAAATTATATTCTTCAAAGTATCGGCTTTTCCAACTTCCATTTGGGGCCCTAGGCTAGGTTTAACTAGTTACAACAGATTATCTCAATTGTACAGTGGCCGAGAAATCTATGATGTTGAGAAACCTCTCGATTTTACCACCATCGATGGTTGCACTTTCTTTAAAAAATTATTGGGCAAATAATTTGGTGTTTGTTACATGTGGGCGATACTTAGTATGTTCCTTAACTGCATCCTCCCCGCCCTAGGGATATTTCTCGGCTATGGTTTCGCATTAGCAGAGTCAGACTGACTAAAATTGAATATTAGCGCCCTTTACAGCTATTTTATATGCACTTGGCTGCCAAGAAAACACTACTAGTTTTAGTCACGGTTGTAGTTGTTTTATCTGCGAACTTAGTCTATTCATCTTAGAGCAGAGTTAACTATCAGGTTATAAGTTAATACGGGTTGGCGTATATCGCCACCGAATTTGTCCATATCGAATTTAACTGAAAACTGTATGGTTTTACAGTATGTTTTTATACTTATCTCTAAGAACTCTATTGGTCCTATTGGTCCGAGGATGATAGGCAGATTGTTATTTTTGGTAATTCACTATGTCGTCGAATATAATTTGCTTAAAAAAAGGTTTCCCCTTTGTTACACTAACATAGCTTTTGTAGTTAGTAGTCAATGTAGCCTTCAAGCTGATAACTTATACCCAGTTGATTACTTGCTTAACCAGAGTGATTAATAAATTTGTGAAGTGAGGGCCAGTGGGTGCAAATGTATCGAGAAAAGTTTGGAACAGACGTACAGTCGCGAAAGATGGGGTGTCTGACTGACACTGAATTTCAGCCACTACACCCCCCCCCCCCACCAATCATCAGGCCTTAGCTACGTCCCTGTATGTGACGTCATGTTAGGAACACGGTTTGCTCTCGCCGTTTCCTCCGAACACATATACACGTTCCTCCGAACATATATACAGTGTACATAAGTACACACAAAAAATCGATAACAAGTCAGAGCGAAATCAAATCTAAATTCTCGTGGAATGGCCAGGCGCGTAGCCAAGGGGGCAGGGGCGGGATTTGAGTTGTGAAAGTGGGGGGGGGGCAAACCTGCCAGCAAGACTATCAGAGCCGTATATTTATATACGGCTCTGCAAGACTATCTAAGCGGAGCGCCACCATCGGTTGGCGCGGAGCGTACAAGAAATTTTTTGGCTTTACAAACCCTCCAGATGGCCGGAAACGGCACTTCCCGAGTGCTCTAAGCTGCATGTACCCCTCCTTGAAATATGGATCTCATGTCTGCAATTTGTATCTAGATAGTTAATTATTGTTTAAAAATTTGAAGAGGATTGATAGTAGAACATATATGGTCACTATCTAAGCGGAGCGCCATCATCGGTTGGCAAGGAACGTCGAAATTTTCGATGAAAGGTACCCTTAGATCGGTAAAATTAACACCCATATAGGCTTTAAATTGCATCTAAACAATTAATAAACGTGTGTAAATTTAGGGAGGGCGGATAGAAGAACTTATATGGTGATGTACAACTGAAGCTTATACGTCACTATTTAGGCGGTGCACCACCATCAGTTGGCGCGGCGCGTCGAAATTTAAGCAAAAAGGAAATCCTAGATCAGCAAAAATGACACCTCTGGTAACAATAAATCGCATCTAGACAGTTCTTTCCCCCTAAAATTATTAGTATATTGTGCATCTGGACCGATCAAGAATATGTTCAGCACCCACTTCGAAATTCTCCCCGCGGTCCCCACTTCTTGGAGCACTTGGCAAATATTGGGGCTGAACATTCCTTTACCCCCCCCCCCAACTTTTTTCATGGGGGATAAGTCCCTCAAGTCCACCGGTTCCGTCGCCACTGAAGTCGAGGAGGGGTGATTTCGAGCAGTAAAGAAATTACATCGGCATATGCCATTGCATATTGTTGAATGAGGGGGGGGGGGGGGTGTCATGTGTCAGTGTATTGAATTTAATTATTGATATACCCAATATGCAAATCTGGCTTTCGTAAATCGTTTCTCTGGATTTAGTTATTCAACGCATTCAGTAGAGCAGCAACGTTGAAAATCAATTCCTGAAGCTAGCACTGTAGCACATGCCGCGGATTCATCACATGCAGAATTGAATCGCTAGTGTGTTAGCTCCAGGATTCGTAACCTGTGCTGCGAACCATGTGCTAGCTCCAGCTCCAGTTATTCCGCATGCTACATGTTACGATCTTAAACACAAATTCGACTTAGATTCGAAAACAAATAGGCCTATTTGATAGAGCTGTTGTGGGGGAATAATTTCGATTAGGGTTGTGCACATTTGTCTGCAAAAACGACAAAAAAGTGAACTAAGATTTGGGAAAAAGTGGGGGGGCAAGTGCCCCCTCTTGCCCCCCCGTAATCCCGCCCATGCAAGGGGGGGTGGCGAAGGGGGCAGCCGCCCCCCCCCCTTGAGCATATTTTTTTTTAATTTTTTTTTTTTTAATTTTTTTAAATTCTTTTTTTAATGTTTTTATGATATCGCTAGTAATTTCAAAAGAGAAAATGCTAAGATGCAACTTACAAGGCCTGGGAAGTGCCATTTCCAGCGATCTGGGAGGCATTTTCAGCCAAAATTTTCTTGTGCGCTTCGCGCCAACCATGGTGGCGCTACGCTTAGATAGTATACAATGCCATATCTACGGCTCTGAAAATTTTTCTACATTTTCGCCCACCCCCCTTGGCAAATTCCTGGCTACGCGCCTGGGAATGGCAGATTTAAAACCAAATGTCGTTTGCAAGGCCGTAAATTCTGTTAGCAAGGGAAAAGTCCCGGATTTTTCAAGATCAGATACAGAGGCAGTTGAAACTTTACTAAAAGGTACAGATTGGATTAATTTGCTTAGAGATGTGAGTGCTTCTCAATCTTGGATTTGTTTAGCTGATAAGTTAAAGTTCATTATGGAAAATCATGTTCCGTGGAAGAATCATCGTCGTAAAAGCAGTTTGCCTTCCTGGATGAATAAGAAAGTTAGATGTGCAATAAGGCAAAAACGTAGAATGTGGAAGTTGTTAATAGGATGACTAATTCTGAATCTCTTTTGGCCAAGCTTAAAATTCATCAGCTGAAAGTACAACGCTTAGTCTCTGATGCAAAACTGAATTTCGAAAATAACATTGCCTTAAATATTAAGGATAACACAAAGGCCCTTTTTTCATATGTCAGGTCAAAGCAGAAAGTTAAAGATGCAGTTGTTTCTCTTAGGGCACCACAGGCATCAATCTAGGGGGGACACGTCCCCCCCACATTTCGATTGGTGGGGAAAACAATATCCCCCCCCCCCACACACATTTGGAAAAAGAGTAGTGTCTATTTGGTAAGGGCTTACACATCTCAGGATTCATATCATCGAATATCACTCAATGTTGCTGAATGGAGAATTCCACCCATGCAGATCTCGTGAGTTGGTACCCTGAGCTCTCCGACAATCTTAAGCTTAGTCTGTCTTTCTTTCGAGGCCAGTTCCAGTCGTCGTCGGTTGAAGGGTATAGACCAATATTCAAGTCGATGAATCCAGCGGTACGGGCTATGTTTGGTGAAGTCGAAGCTCTCTTGCGGTTGCTCCTCATCTCCTCCGCCAGTTCGACGGAAGCCGAGAGATCTTTTAGTGCTTTGAGGCGTTTGAAGACATGGCTACGGATCCATAGCACCATGACTCAACAGAGGCTGAACCATGTGATGGTGTGTCATATTCACCGCGAATGTCTAGCCCAGTTGAAGCCTGAGGAGTTAGCAGAGAAGTTCGTTGGTTCCTTGGGTTACAGATGCCGCATCTTCAGGCGATTCCAGTAGAAAACTAGTGCACTCCGTCAATATCATAAGAGATATATAGCACTTCATAGCTAGAGCCAAAGCTTGTACATAGTTGTTGTTGTTTAGTTGTAGATGGTGTTTCAAAGACGGTGCCCGTTCTTATATTGGGGAAATGAAATAGGGAGCATATTCTGTGGCAGCGCATCCCATGGTACCTTGTTGTTGAGTGATACAGGAGTTTACTCCACAGTGAGAACACTGGGTACAAGCAGGGACGTCGCTAGAGGGGGTGTGGGGGGTGTTTCACCCCCAAACTTGCTAAAACTGACGATTGTTGGAAAATTGGAGTGCGACAGTCGGACTGTCGCACTCTAGTTGATCTAGGCCTATTCATTTATTCTTGTGATTGTGCATGACCTAAAAATTGAAAAATTTCGGTCAAAATTGACCTTTAATCTGTCATATTTACCACGTTTTCCTTGCCACTTTGAGAAATTATATCTTGCGATTCTTATACTCCACCGTACAAAACTTTGTATGATTTTGAATACTTCCAAAAAAAATGCCTAATAGAACTACCGTCATAGGCGTAGGAGCCCAGTTTGATTTGGGGGGGGGGGGGTTGTAACGACTTGCCCGAAAAATATAACCCAAATTTAGCACGTTCCACGTGTTAATGTGCATATTATGTAGACATGCATTGGTTTTTACATCGCATGCAAATAACAAACAATAATTTTCCGTCCTATTATCCTTCCATATTGGTTAGAATTATTGGGGAAGTCGTTACAATATTAATGGTAATATTTATATAAATTTAACCACTGAAAAACACATTGCAAATAATCTTTCTTTTAGTAGGTGCCCGAAAAGTTATCAGCATATTTCCCGAATTTTCACAAAAAATATTTGGTTGGGGTGGGGGGGGGCTAATAAGTTTGTGAAATGAGTGCCAGTGGGTACAAATGTATCGAAAAAATGTTCAGAACAAAAGTGCAGTCGCGAAAGATTGGTTGTCTGACTGACACTGACCGTATCGTTGCTTTTTCACAAAGGTTGCTATATCCAGATTCCAGAATGGTTAACAGACTTTGTTCTTTCACCCAAGAGTTATTGCTGGTAATGCTTTAAATTAAATGGTGTGAGCCTGGAGAGATGTATCCATTAAATAACTGGAAAATGGGACAATGTTAGGAAGAAAATCACAGATTAGCAGAGGAAATCACCGAATTTTGGGTTCTTCACCTCTAATTCATGAGTGATCAGTGAGGGTTGCAGAAGTGTTCCTGCGGGGAGACAACGACAGCCTGTTCGGAGAAAACACTACAAAACACAATAAATAAATCTTTTAACCGAACAAAATGAAAATATATATTACAATGGAATCATGATGCATGACTGTAAACATGGCAAACAGATAAGACCTTTGAAAAAAACAATTCAGACCTTCATACACACAAGTGGCAATTCTCTCAGACAATACAGTAATATTACAGTTAATCATAAGTTAATATAATAAAAGCATTAGAATTACAGCTTAATGGACTGATCAATCCAACAGGAATACATTAAAATATCAAAAGTAAGTAACTGTGTTGAATGCAGTTCCTCATTGACTAAGGATGGTTTATTCCCAACCCAAACCCAAACTAATATCAACTTCACCCATGGTTCGCTCAAGCGTTCCTCCTGAGTACTAGTCTGTAGACAGCACAAACCCCAATACTCTAATGCAATACCAGCTTGCAGCAATCAATACAGATTGACAGAACAATTACTATAAGTTAACAAGAGGGTAATCCACTGATTTGCATATCTCATCACCTGCAAAACATTGAATTCAAATGAACAAATTTATTATTAGCTATGCAATCTGGCAATACCCTTTATGAAGTTAACATGATTACATTCTTTTGTGAAACCTACACTGAACAAAACTAGGCTGGGAGTCCTGACTCCAGAATCAACAGAGAAAAATTATTGTTGTTTTCCTCTCCTTTTTGGTCCACTTTATACTAACTTCAAACACTAGAAAGATTAACTCTCATTGTCAATCACTGAAATTCTGATGGCACGAGAAGTAACTACTGTATACATAGAATAGGCCGACTTTGCGTGCTTAGACTTTGGGAATAGACCAAGGCTAGGCACAATGCAGTATATATATCGCAAAGACTCATGCACACGTTTACAAGGGTACAGGCTAGACCTGGACGAAAAGGTGAACCGTGTAAAAAACTTGTGACTTTCCCATTCCCCTTTTGAAAGTGCTATCATCATGTCGTTACTGTAACAAGTAGTTGTTTTAGTTCGTGGCACCCGACGATGACTCGCCTGCCTAATAAACGTGTTTACTTTATGTAGCAGTTTTCCGAGTTTATATCTCCCTACCAGATCAGTCGCGAACAGCTTCAATCGACTATACCGATTGAAACATGGTGTCAGAAGTTGGATGGAAAATAAATTGTGATCGGACCTGCAAAATTGAGGACGATTTTAAAGAATGAAAATGGAACATTTCACGATCACGTTTTAACGACAGTAACTACAAGGATCAGTTCCGCGACGTGTGCCGTTGGACGCTATCTGTGCTATTGTTTACGTTTATAATGGACATTACAGGGAGAATAGTCTAGTCCTATGGAACTGAAAGTGATATGCTAGTACAGTAGGGGCCTATATTGGGGACTGTGACTAACTGTAGCATAAGTTATACATTGCCACTGTAGTACTACCCGCCCATATACTTAGCCTAGTAATATCAGTACAGTGTAGGATAAAATGGAACAATTAAAGCCACCAAATACCCCTGATTTCCTATCACTGCAACTTCCCCAAGTATGGAAGCGGTGGGAAGAGGAATTTACTCTCTATTATGATTTGGCATTATCAGGAGAAGAGGATAAATTCCTAGTCAAAATGTTTAAGTATCTTATTGGCACACACGGCAGAGAGATATATGAAACACTAGAATTCCCGGTCACTAGTCTTCCAGAAGGGAGAACACTTGCAGAGATAATAACTGCATTTGATATGCATTGTGATCCAAAGAAAAATTAAACTGTGGAACGTTACAAATTTTTCATAAGAAACCAGGAACCCGGTGAATCAGTTGAAAGATACATAACTGAGATTAAGTTATTATCGCAAACGTGTAATTTTGATTCGCTGCAAGATTCACTGATACGAGACCGTATTGTGGTTGGAATTAAAGATATGAATCTGAGGGAACGACTACTCAGAATACCAGACCTTAATCTAGAGAAGTGCATTGGAACATGCAGAGCTTCTGAATTGTCTAAAGAGAGGATGAAAGTTATGGATTCATCCGACTCTGTACACGCAGTAAAGGGCAACGACAGCCAAAACAAAAAGGATATGACAAAGACGAGACAAACAAAGGGTAAAGGTCAGTCATCCAAAAGTAGAGGGCAATCCACCAATTGTAAATATTGTGGATATGGTCACAAACCAGGTCGAGATAACTGTCCAGCATATGGAAAAGAATGTCGAGTGTGTCATAAACAAAACCATTTTGCTTCCATGTGCAAATCAAAGAAGGGAACCAAGAAGGTGAATCAACTTGACACACAGAATCAAAGCACCACTGATGACGAGTATGACGAAATCAACTCCGTGACTTTGTCGACCAATGAAGGAATGGTCAATAAAATTAATGAAACAGAGACCTCCAGTCCTGTCAACCAGATATATGCCAAAATGATGGTTGGAGAAAATGAGGTAAAATTTCAACTCGACACTGCAGCAACCTGCAACATACTACCTGCGAAATATGTTGACAAGACGAATGTCATCAGGGACCAGAATGAAGTTCTTTCCATGTACAATAAAACTACAATCACACCACTGGGGCGCACGAAAGTCAAATTGGTGAATCCAAGGAATAACAAAAAGTATAAAGCAGAGTTTGTTATTCTTGATGGTGAATGCACACCTCTACTGGGAAGTAAGGCAGTCCAGTACATGAACCTGGTGAAGGTACAGTACGACAACATATATACTGTACAGAAGTCCCAGAGTGGTGAAATGACAACAGAAACTTTGTTGCATAAATACAAAGATATATTTGAAGGGACCGGTAAACTTAAAGGGGAATATCACCTTGACGTCGATCCAAACATCAAACCTGTGGTCCACCCACCCAGAAAGGTTCCTGTTGCAGTCAAGAAACGACTAAAGGAGGAGTTAGACAGACTCACAAAGAATGACGTGATAACGCCAGTCACTACACCGACACCATGGGTATCAAGTTTGGTAACGGTGGTGAAACCCGAGAAAATGAGGATCTGCATCGATCCTAGGGATCTCAACAAAGCCCTACGAAGAAGCCATTATCCAATGCCGACCATAGAAGATGTACTACCCGACCTGAACAATGCAAAAGTGTTCAGCGTCCTGGATGCAAAGAACGGATTTTGGCATGTTGAACTTGATGAAGAAAGTTCATATTTAACAACCTTCAACACACCATATGGAAGATACCGTTGGTTGAGGATGCCATTCGGCATCAGCACTGCTCCTGAAGAATATCAGCGACGGCAGGACCAAGCTATTGAAGGTCTGCCTGGAGTACGATCAATTGTTGATGATATTTCGGTCTTTGGCGAAGGGGACACTGTAGACGAGGCTATCAAAGACCATGACATAAAATTGGAAAAGCTAATGGAGAGATGTCGAGAAACCAACTTGAAGCTAAATCCAAAGAAGTTGAAGCTGAAATTGAATCAGGTGCCATTCATCGGACATCTGATTACTGACGAGGGTTTGAAGCCAGACTCCAATAAAGTGAGAGCAGTGATGGAGATGCCTGAGTACAAAGGTTCATTGGCTTTGTGAATTACTTAAGCAAATTTCTGCCTGGCTTAAGTGATATTTGTGAACCTCTCAGAAAGCTAACCCTGAAAGACACAGAGTAGTGCTGGATGGATGTTCATAAAGCTGCAGTGCAGAAGGTGAAACAGCTAATTTCAGCCAAGCCAGTTCTTCGTTACTATGATCAGACGAAGGAACTTACACTCCAAACTGACTCATCTGATACTGGATTGGGGTCAGTTATAACACAAGAAGGCCAACCTGTGGCGTATGCCAGTCGTGCTTTGACAGATCCCGAGACTAGATACGCCCAAATCGAAAAGGAACTGTTAGCCGTTATATTTGGCCTGGAACGTTTTCACGAGTATACATATGGAAGGAAGGTAACAGTGCAAAGCGACCATAAGCCTTTAGAAATGATCGCCAAGAAGCCACTACACAGAGCACCAAAGCGTCTGCAACGTATGCTGTTACGGTTGCAGAAATATGATGCTCATATTGTCTATCATCCTGGAAAGGAGATGCTGTTGGCAGATACTCTGAGTCGTGCATACATACCAGAGACGGGTGACCAGCAGCAGGACTTTGCAACAGTCAATGCAGTAAACCACTTGACAATCTCAGAACAGAGACTGAGGGACATAAAGGAGCATACTGCAGATGACGACTCCTTACAGGCAGTCCTTACATGCCTTAGTAATGGATGGCCTGAAGAACGAGATGATGTACCAGAATTGGCAAAGCCATATTTCCACTTTAGAGATGAAATCACGTCACAAGATGGCATAATCTTCAAAGGTGAAAGAGCCATAATCCCGACAGTGATTAGACACGAGATGATGGAACGTGTCCACTCCTCGCATCTTGGGGTGGAAGACTGTTTAAGACGGGCCAGAGAGTCCATATACTGGCCTGGGATGACGTCAGCACTGAAAGACTACATCAGTAACTGTGACGTATGTACCACCTATAGGACGAAGCAAGCTAAGGAGACCCTCTTGCCACATGATGTGCCTAATCGTCCTTGGGCTAAAGTGGGAACTGATCTCTTTTATTTTGATCAGAAGAACTATTTGATCACAGTAGACTATATGTCCAACTTCTGGGAAATTGATTTTCTTAGAGACACAACATCCACGACTGTGATAAGAAAAATGAAAGGGAATTTTGCAAGACATGGAATCCCAGATATTGTTGTATCAGACAATGGGCCCCAGTTCTCATCCGAGGAATTCAAGAAGTTCAGCAACACCTGGGAATTTGAACACAAAACCTCATCGCCAGGATTCCCACAGAGTAACGGAAAGGCTGAAAAAGCAGTAAAGATGGCCAAGACTTTGCTAAGAAAGTCAAAAGCTGCGAACAAAGACCCATATCTGGCAATACTAGACCTACGTAACACTCCAACACAAGGATTCCAGAGCAGTCCAGCTCAACGACTGTTCAGCAGGAGAACGAAAACTCTCTTGCCTACACATCAGAGACTGTTAAAGCCTAAAACTGTTTGTAATGCTCAACAAGAAATGGCAAACAACAAGAAACGTCAGGAGAAGTACTACGACAGAGGTGCCAAGGAACTTCAGTCACTTCGACAAGGCGACCTAGTCAGACTCAACCCCATGGGGATAGAGAAGGAATGGCAGAAAGGACAGGTGACACACCCAGTTGGCATCCGGTCCTATGAGGTCATCACAGACGCTGGTCAAAGACTTCCGAGAAACAGACGGCATCTGAGGAGGATCCCTGGAACACAATAACATAAGTCATTTGAGGAAACTGACATTCACACTGACACTCACACAAGTGATGACACACCTCACACGAGAGAATCACACATGGACAGCTACACACCTAGGCAAACTCGAAACAGAGGTCAAAACAGTGACACACAGACAGATCATGAACAACAAACATCGACAACAAGGTCAGGAAGAGCACAAATTACCAAAATACTTGAAACAACATTATGAAGTTTACACCAATGTTTTGAGCAATGTTAGTAATTAGGTTCACTTGCACATGACATTGTAGGTTCATCCACACATGTGTACAAGATTTTTTTTTGTTTTTTGAACTCTGAAAAAAAAAGAAAAAAAAAGAGAGAAGTTTTTCTGAACTCGAAAAAAAAAAAAATAGAGAGGGACAGATTTTTATGTGAACAGTTGGTGGTAAAATGGACACTTCAAAATTTGTTGTGGAGTTTATATCTCCCTACCGGATCAGTCGCGGACACCTTCAATCGACTACTGTATACCGATTGAAACAGTTACCACCATTCTTACCCTGTGTGGCATGTAAACAGTTTGGAAATTCCAAAGCCTGTTATTAAAGTAAGCCAGGTTTTCACACATAATTGGACCTGGCCAGGCACAATATTGTATTTGGAGCCTAGTTGAATAATTTCATTTACAATTTACACAATTTGAGTGAATCAATAAACCCTAATCCTTACCACATAATCAATATGGATAAACAGTGACTTCCTGTCCAATACTCTCTAAGTGAAACACAGCATTCTCTCAATTGTAAAATTGACAACCAAATCTTAATATGCAATATCCTATTAATAAATCAAGATTTACAAATGAAAGATTGAAAATAAGGAGATTACAAGGACATACCCTTGAGCCTCCAGCAGCAAGAGCCTGCGATGATGAACTGCTGAGGAGAACTGCGAAACCACGTAATCTGTTCGCATCAACTAAAACCACATGGCATGAACAATGGTGACCCTTGTTTACAAGCATTGGACTTGCCAAAGTCGTAACACACTTTGCAGATGCATAGTAAAAATATGCACAAAATTTCCACTTTACTAAGATTTTCACTGCACTGTGACAAGTACATATAACTGTGATCAACATGAGCTACCGTACTTGATCTTCATAATATTGCATACTACGATGTCTGCGCACTCTACTCAATATGGCAACTGAAGTACAGTTCGTTAATAAATCAGTCTGATCGTAAATCATCGCCTCCTATACTTTATACTACAAGCTCGACATCCAGACGCCGAAACATGGTGTCAGAAGTACACTTAAGATAATTTCGAGGAACATTCTTGCCAGATTCGAAGGACTGATCACCCGAAAATCACTGTGTCTTAGTCAGCAATTCGGTAAGATTCCGCTATACGAATAAACCGTTAGAATAGCATACACAGTATCGTATGTATAAGACTATGCGATAAAACAGTACAGTAATCCGATACGCAACGCAGAATGCAGTGTGATGTGGTATGCAATGAAAGGAACTGCACATTGTACACTAAACTATAACGGTAAGATATAACTGTGTTCGACTAGTTCATAATGCAACGAAAGGGAATACACTGCAGCACGGTGACAATACAGTAGTATAACCTTGTGAAACAACAGTCTGGTGAGAAAAAATTAAATTAGATTAAAAAATAAATCGCGTTATGTGCCGGTACAATACAAAGCCGTGTACGCATTGGAGAAGTAACATTCAGACGATTCCTGAAATAAATTCTGCCAGAAGATCTCAAGTAACAATAAGAATATGGATAAATTCCCCCACCAGAGAAGATTGAATTAGCTTCTCCCAAACTGGCAACCAGATGGCAACACTGGAAAGAAGAATTCAAGCTATTTGCAGAACTGGCAATGTCTGACAAAGATGATAAGTTAAAAGCAAAAATGTGCCTCTATCTTATGGGCACTGCCGGACGTGAGATATATGAGACTATAAAACCGGTAGCAGCTGCAGGCGCTGCCAATATTTCACCGAAAATTGGAGAGCTCCTCACACTCTTTGATGCCTACTGCAACCCAAAGCAAAACGAAACCGTAGAAAGATACAAATTCTTCACAAGATTTTTAAGGAGCCAGGGGAGCAGTTGGACAGATACATCAATGACCTCAAGGTTCTGGCACAAACATGTAACTTTGAATCATTGCATGACTCCCTGGTCCGGGATAGGATTGTGTGTGGTATCAAAAATTTGGCACTCAGAGAGCGATTACCACGGGCACAGAAACTTACCCTGAAATCATGCGAGGATATGTGCCAGTCGGCGGAACTATCCAGAGAAAGGATAAAGACCATCGAGACGAAAACTGAGGTGCACGCGCCCCGACAAAGCGGGCAAGACGACAGACTTCAAAAATGCAAGTACTGTGGGAACGAGACGACAGACTTCAAAAATGCAAGTACTGTGGGAACAGACACGTCTTTGGGAAGGACCAGTGTCCTGCATATGGAAAGACCTGCTCCAAATGCGACAGGAAGAACCATTTTGCAGCTCAATGCAGAACAGCTACACGCAAAGCGACAGCCAGCGGATCCCAAGGGAGTGGACCCAAAAGGGGAAAAACGAAACGGAAACCGTGGGTAAATGCTGTAGCAGAAGGTGCGTCCTGCGTTGGCGACAGTTCCTCCGAGTCCCTCTCAGATGACGACTTCGAGGACGTCAATACGGTGAACCTGCTCACTCCTCCAAAGACAGAGAACAATATAAACTATATTAACTATAAGCAACAAAGTCACATTTACGCTGATATGAGTATAGATGAAGTAAGAGTCACTTTTCAAATAGATAGCGGGGCAACCTGTAACATCTTACCAAGCTCAGTTATGAAGAAACTAGGTAAAGCATAACATTAAGCAAACTAGCCAGGTATTATCAATGTACAATGGGAGTACCTCAAAGCCAAATGCAAACTAAAATTGGTGAACCCCAAAAATGGTAAGAAATACCGGGCTGCAGAGTTTGTGATTGTTGACAATGATAAATTGCGATCCCTCTGCTGGGCAGCAAAGCAGTCCAGCAGATGGGTCTCATAGAGGTTAGACATGAAAACATTGCCAAACCACTAGGCGTCAATGCGATCACGAATGCAAATGATGGCAAAAACGTCAAAGTTGTTAAGGAGGGCAATTTGCTAATGTTGAAAACCTGTACCAGGAGTACGAGGGCATAGGTCAACTAGAAGGGGAATATAAACTACAGCTAGATCCCAGTGCAGTACCTGTAGTTCATCCACCCCGTAGGGTCCCTGTGGCGATCCGAGACAACCTATAAGCAGAATTAGATAGGCTTGTGAAACAAAACATCATAAAGCCAGTTTCAGAGCCAACCCCTGGGTCTCCAGTCTAGTGACTGTGGTAAAGCTGGGGAAAATGAGAATATGTATCGACCCCAGAGACCTAAACAAGGGTCTCAAGCGCAGCCACTATCCAATGCCTACCTTAGAGGATATACTCCCAGATTTAAGTAAGGCTCAGGTCTTTAGTGTATTTGATGCTAAGCATGGGTTTTGGCATGTGAAGCCCTATGACCACGTTTAATACCCCTTTTGGAAGGTATCGATGGCTAAGGCTTCCATTTGGACTAAATGCTGCGCCGGAAGAGTTCCAGCGTAGGCAGCATCAGGCCCTTGCGGGTTTGCCTGGTATAAAATGTATTGTAGACGACGTTATCGTCTATGGGGAGGGTCCCACCAAAGAAACAGATCACGACCAGAAGATAAGAAACCTCATGGATAGATGTCGAGAGAAAAACTTGCGACTCAATAGGGATAAGGTCAAGTTTAGGAAAGATGAGGTATCTTACATGGGTCCTTTGATTACTAGCCAAGGGTTAAAACCAGATCCAAGAAAGGTTGAGGCAGTCATTAAGATGCCAAACCCACCAATGCGCAAGCAGTTCGGAGATTCATTGGTTTTGTAACATATCTCAGCAAATTCCTACCCAAACTAAGTGACGCATGCGAACCAATGCACAACCTGACGCTGAAGGACACAGAGTGGTTGTGGAATGAAGTTCACGACAAGGCGTTCAATAACATGAAGAGCCTAGTCACCTCACAACCAGTGCTCAGCTACTATGACTCCGCAAAGGAACTAACCTTGCAGAGTGACGCATCAGAGTCCAGACTGGGTGCTACGATAATGCAAGACGGTCACCCAATTGCATTTGCTAGTCACGCCTTAAGTGACGAGTGAAACGAGATATGCGCAAATAGAGAAAGAACTCCTGTCGGTCATATTTGGGTTAGAAAGATTTCACCAATACACGTATGGTCGTAGAGTGACTGTACTAACAGATCACAAACCACTGGAAAGCATTGTCTGCAAACCGTTGTAAAAGGCACCAAAACGCCTACAAAGAATGCTGCTGCGACTCCAGAGGTAAGACGTAACCTTAGGATATAGGCCAGGCAAACAGATGCAGCTGGCTGACACGCTCAGCAGAGCGTATCTTCCAGGTAAACCTCAAGGTCATACCTCTAGAGAGGTAGAATCAGTGAACATGGTGTATCAACTACCCATAACTGATGCCAGAAAACAGGCAATACAAGCGCACACAACATCTGATAGTACACTGCAGACACTCATTACCATTATCCACAACGGGTGGCCAGTCTAAAAATTACTTACCACAGTGTGTGGCTCCCTACTACCAATGTCGGGATGAGTTGACAGTGCAGGATGGTGTGGTAATCCGTGGTGAAAGAGTAATTGTTCCCAAAACACTCAGAAGGGAAATGCTCGATAAAATTCGCACTTAGGAAAAGACCGATGTCTTCGTCGTGCTCGTGAATGCCTGTATTGGCCAGGTATGAATGCCGAGCTGAAGGACTACATCCAAACATGCGACGTGTGTGCTTCTGTGAGAACTAATCAGCCCAAAGAGCAACTCATGCCACATGCAGTGGAGCAAAGACCATGGTCCAAAGTTGGTGTAGACCTATTCCATGTTCATGACCGTAACTATGTCAAGACAGTTGACTATTTTTCTGGTTTTTGGGAAATTGAAATCTCCAGGACACCACCTCTAACATTGTGATACACAAACTGAAAGGGCAATTTGCTCGTCATGGTATTCCAGACGTTTACATGTCTGATAATGGACCCCAATTTAGCTCCTATGAGTTCAAACAATTTGCACGGGATTGGGAATTCAGGACATACAACATCTTCCCCAGGGTTTCTCCAAAGTAATGGTAGGGCGGAACAAGCAGTCAAGATGGCAAAAGTCACTGTGATGTTATTAGTAGTATGCTCCCTGGACCACAGTCAGGATTTATTTGTGTTCACCCTCGACCACGGTGCTTGTTGTGTTTACTCATTCTAGTTGGTTAAAACCTACAGTTATAGGTCACGTCAATTTAACCAACTAGATTCTAAAATGGATAGGATTCTACGCCCAGAACATTTTGACGCAGATTCGAACTCTGAAAATGCTGCTAAAGCATGGAAACACTGGTTTAGGACATTCGAAAATTTCATATCTGTTCCCACAGGAGAGCCTAACAAGCTATGTATACTTACTAACTTCGTTTCGCCTAAAGTATACGAATCGATAGCGGACTGTACTACACACGATACAGCGATTAAAATCCTCGGCGACTTGTATGTAAAACCAAAGAACGAGATTTTCGCTCGCCATCTGTTAGCGACTAGACGTCAAGAACCTGGTGAGTCCTTGGATACATATTTGCAAGCTCTGAAAACTCTTGCTAATGATTGCAACTTTAAGTCAGTCACAGCAGAAGCATATCGCGATGAATACATTCGTGACTCTTTCATAAGTGGCTTACTTTCCCCTTCCATAAGACAAAGGCTCCTAGAAAACAAAACTCTTGATTTGAAAAAAATCCAGCACCAAAATCAGCAAAAAAAAACACAAAAAAAGAAACCAGAAATGGACCCCCTACACTGACACCCCAAAGTGCTGCAGTAAAAAGTGACAACAGACCTGAACCACTAACGGAAACTATTGATAGTGCATCCACAACTACTGCAAAGTGTTTCTTTTGTGGATATGCAAAGCACCCACGTTCACTATGCCCAGCAAGAGACGAGACATGTAACAAGTGTGATAAGAGGGGTCATTTTGCCAAGGTATGCCAATCCAAATCAAACTCAAAGACTTCAGCCTCCCTCTCCACCCTAGCCACTGCAACAAGTGCAGCAAGCCCACCAAAACTCGCCAAAGCCAGTGTACAAGTTAGCATTAACGGCAGGCTATCTGACTGCCTCATTGATAGTGGCAGTACCGAAAGCTTTATTCACCCACACCTCGCTAAAGCACTCTTTTTGGAACTAAAACCTTCAGCGGTTTCAGTTAACATGGCCTCGTCCTCATTGTCTGTCAAAACAAAAGGTGTTTGTGATGTGGACATTGTTCTCAACAGGCATTGCTATAAAAAAGTGATCTTAGGAGTATTACCAGGATTGTGTGTGGATGTTATACTCGGTCAGGATTTCCAGCAAAAGCATTCAAGTGTCATCCTTAAGTATGGAGGGGATCTCCCTCCCCTAGTCCTATGCGGTTTAACAACCTTGAGAACAGAACCGCCGCAACTATTTGCTAACCTTAGTCCTGACATCCACCCAGTAGCTGCAAAATCTCGTCGCTACAGCTCAGATGACAAGAAATTTATAGCAGCTGAGACTCAACGCCTCTTACGCGAAGGAATCGCAGAAACAGGAAACACTTGCGACACACCAAGGAGACATACACATCCACCCCAGAACCACTGGAAACAGTTGAGCAAGAAATTACTCAAACTGATCCACACACACAAAACCCCCACACTGCTAAAGATTACTCAGACAGACTTCCACAGCAGACACGTTCAGGTAGAGTAATGCGTGTCCCAAGCTATCTGAGAGATTATACCACTTAGTTGTAGTAATGTTGTTAAAGGTTGCTGTTTTAAGCTCCCTATAAAAACTTATGTTTATCTTTTATTATTTGTTTTACTTGAGTTTTGCATTAGTGTGCATTTAACGTAATGAACATAAGTATATGCTCGTATAGAATAAAATTGTATTGCATGCTGTTTACATTCAACAAGTTTTGACGAGACTTAAAATCTAAAGGAAAGGAGATGTGACAAGTACATTTATATAACTGTGATCAATATGAGCTACCGTACTTGATCTTCATAATATTGCATACTACAGTACGATGTCTGCGCACTCTACTCAATATGGCAACTGAAGTACAGTTCGTTAATAAATCAGTTAAATCATCGCCTCCTATACTTTATACTACAAGCTCGACATCCAGACACCGAAACATGCACTATCACCAAAAGCATCAAAGTATTCCAATATTCTAACAATAGGGCATCCTAACAAACAGAAAACCACACAGATTTGATCATAATTGTTTAATTTCTGTGTATGTAAAGTATCTGCTGTATCTTGTGTTTAGTGTAGCCACTGATCCCTGCATCACATACATATCACTAGAGGGAACAACATCCTACAGTAGCTTATTACCTTCTTCTGTTTCAAACACATTAGATGTCCCAACTCATTGGGTGTGCTCCTGGTATAAACACTCCTCAATCAAATCTGCATTTTCATGCGCACATGAGTTCAATCTAGGCAAACCTTGCCAAGTGCACCTTCCCTGAAGTCCTTCAAGAATCTTGTTGCAGCTGCGTGGAGGTTAAGACGCAATTCTAAATTACCTTAAAGATATTTGAAGAAAGAAATGAAAAGAGACTTTTGCACTTTTCAAACTATAAGTAACCAGAAAACTTTAAGTACAATGTTAAATATGTAAACTGAAAAATTCTCCTTTCTCTGTAAATAAAAGTTAATTTGTCTAATCTTTCAATGCTGTTGCCATTAAACTAAAGCATCAATATGCAGTACAACTCAACTCTGATGAGACTAATACAACATGATTGCATGTATATGGCAAGCCAAAACTACAATAATTAGATAAACCAGGTTTATCTGTCACAACCCAGGTGTATATTACAATTTCACCAAGTTTGGTAAAACTTCAGCAAATGAGCTGAGAGCAGTAGCCTTTGAACCATTGTTGACAGAAAGACAGCTGAATGGACAGACAGACATGCATCGTGATGACAATAGGTAAACTAGTAGAACTAAATACGAGAAGGCTTTAGAAGACTAACCTGTGACAGCTCTAAACTTGCCCACATTCCCACACTTCCTAGCAATGTGAACCAATACATCGAATATGTCATCTGATGGCTCCTTTAGCTGGTACTGACTCACATAGCTGAGAATATAACAATATCAAATCATCCATGAGTGCTGAGATATCAGAGCAAAAATATTTCTGCTCACAATCAGAATAACTGACATTGATATTCATGATATTGATGCCCAAGATTAATCCATTGAATATTAATGTAACATTAAATTCCTACAAACAGTGCCACATGCTGGCTAAAGTTTAATATTTGATCAATGAGACAACATTAAAAACGTATATATCACAAACTGAAGGTTTCTCAATGTAAACATCAATGACACGTACCCAACAATAACATCCAAGATATGGACCACAAACTTACTTGAATATTTCATGCTTGTTGAGGGTAAAGAGGAGGTAGTCAGTCAATTGCTCATGGCCAACCATGTGATCTCTTAAAGTTCCTACAAAGATAAATTTAACAGAAGAACTTTAAAATTAAACAGAAGAAAACAGTGCAAAGATTTATCAACTGGGGTTCTGAATTAAGATGCTGAAGTGATATGGGGCATGACACTTTCTTGCAGTGGTTGTTGTAACATATTGTCAGTTGGTCATTGGATATAGAAGTAGCCATACCAACAGTTGCCATGCTAAAACTGATGTTCCTGAGTAGTGAGTTTTCTCTTAACTTTTAAAGGGATATTCTGGTGCATGAAGGTGATTGCTTGACAAAAGTTTGAATAAAAACAAAATTGTTATTTTGGCTATTAAAACCAAGCCAAAATAGCTGAAGGCATCATACCTATATTGGTGTAAAGACTGTTTGAATGAAAAAAGTATTTGAATGAATGCGTAAAGCATATCGATTAACATAAAATATCAGAGGTTAGTGAGTTTAAGGCTCATGTACGTAAGTTTATTTTGATCCATATGCCTCCAGAGTGATGACAATGTAGTGGTCATATAATCATATTGTGGGATGAGATCTGCACCTCCATGGATTACCCTTATGCGTAGTTATTTGAACCTTGACCCAATGACAGTCACTCAGGGCCAATTGTGACACACACTGTTTTGCTCACACACATTTCCGCATTTCTCCCCCCCCCCCCCCTCTAAATATGGTAAGTCTGGTCCTTGTTATTTTGTCACACTGTGGTACCCCTACGAATGCACACTAACCTTGCAAGTTTCAGTTCAATGCCTCAAGGAGTGTGAGGTGGGCCAAAAACTTAGCACCACTTTTCCACAAATTGTTGATAAGGTACAATATCTCATGCCCTGTACATTACATGTAGGGATAAGATAATACAATAATTGATTCAATTAAATGTTTTCTGCTCTATTAAATGGACTCACCCACCAAAGCCATCTTCATGCCAATCTCCAAATCTCTTAGGAATGGTGTCATTACACCAGGAGTATCAAGGACATAGACGGCTGGATTAGAAGAAACCTGTAAATATATCAAAGAAAATCATCAAAATCGTAGCTAAGCAGACATAAATATGTTACAATCGTGTGTGGATTGATGGTAAACTTATCATGTCTGAACCACA
This sequence comes from Apostichopus parvimensis, assembly GCA_000934455.1. Classification (NCBI taxonomy): domain Eukaryota; kingdom Metazoa; phylum Echinodermata; class Holothuroidea; order Aspidochirotida; family Stichopodidae; genus Apostichopus; species Apostichopus parvimensis. The sequence goes on from KN891203.1 coordinate 32,103, forward strand.
CATTTCAAAGAGATTCATTTCCATTTTACCAGTAAAACTTTTGTAGAAATGTTTTGTAGATGCACCTATTGCTCTGATCTCTGGGTAATGGGACATCCACATAAGTAGAGGATTTTTGTTAGAAAAGTTCCTGTTTGAGTCGACTCTGACTGCAAATGACCTCCGAATCTATGTCTTTGTTAAACTAAAATTCAAAATTTCAAAACAAGCAAACTTCTGCTCTAATATGTGCTGATGAGTGCTGCCAATTGTGCTCAAACCTTCATGAAAGTTTTATGTGCAAGATGAAATTTAAACAGATTTTACACTTTGACTCCTTGGAATCTTAAATCATTACATTTGCACCCACTTTTGTGAACTCTTGTGCCTTGATCATCATAAATTTTCATCCTACTTATATTTGATCCATGGATAAGCATCTTAAATGATTCCATGAATGTCTATAAGTTTATCCTTTATGATTATTGACCATATTCTGCACTAAGTTTACTCAAGCTCATATTAAACGCTTATCGAGATTTATCTAAATTCAACGAGAAATATTCTCAAAGGTTACATGGATAAAAGCAATGCTACTGCATAGGGTATTAACTTTAATACTTCTTTAACCTTTGTAGTTTGAATTACAACAAACTCTTCATGATTACCTCCATAATGCATCTTAATAGGTCACCTTTACACAGCCAATGAGTGATTTGTATTTCACATTTCCAAGTAATTCAGTTCACATGGAATCTTCCTAATGATAAAGAATTATTTTTTAAGTAATTATGCATTAGTTGTTTAAAAGCCTGGCCATATTTCATATGATCTTACCTTATCCTGTAAAATCCCTACATAAGCAATGTCATATATTCAAGACAACAAGAAATGGAAATTATTCCCATTCCCAGGTTTTTTATTATACTGTGAGACTCGCAGTATTACAAAGTACAAGTACACTATAAGAGACCAAAAAACATAATAATCTTACCATAATTTTATTCATAACAGATTTTGTTACACCAGGATTTTTGCCAATAGGTGTTGCTTTACCTGATGAAAACCAAAATACATAGTCAAGACTCAGCAACCAATTGAAGTAGTAAACAAAAACAGCCTTTGTTATGTAAAAGAATACCAAAGAAAAAGACCCAATTTGGCTGGAATCATTAACCTAGAGGACAATTGTGAAACTGTAAACAGTGCTCATCCCAGACCAACCCCCCCTCCCCCCAATCTCACATTATCAGTCAGGGGAAATGGTTTAGTCAGGGCATTTTTTGACCCAGGGAACAATAAGACCAGTGCTACAGGTGTACAACCCCTATTCAACATAGAAAAACATATATTTGCACAACCTTGCATTTAGAGCTAGTTATATACCTAATTTATAGTTTAAATATGCTTCAGAATGCACCAATTGATGCGTTAACTTTCTTTTTTCTGGGCAAGGACACCCAACCTCCCCTACATGGGAGGTGGCTTCAATTACCCAGGACCAGACTCGTCCTTTATAAAATCCTTGATTCACATCTGGCACTTCCATATAAGGTTCAGCTTCTATACCTATAATGATCAGTCAACATTGACATCCTGTACACGCCTCTCTTTATGAATCCATGGTATCCGAATAGAGTCGTTAACTTTATCCCCAACCATTAAGAAAGAAATCAAATTGTAAGCAAGTGTTACCATTTTATGTTGTTTTTCACATGTTCATATAAAGCTTACTGCCATTCATATATCCAGATCATAATACAACATATGTTTTCATATAAAATTATCAAGGTTAAACCTACCTTTCTTCATGTAAAGTCTTCTTATGGCATTAATCAAGGAAGACTTGCCAACATTTGGAATACCTATAATCATAATGGAATAATCTTCATGATCTCTCCTAGAGTATCGATCACCCTTTGATATCAAGTCCACAGCTCTTGGGATAACCTGAAAGGACGCAAGACAGCAAAACTACTCAGCACAATGCTTGTACATTGCTTGATAAATCAGTGGTCCAACCAAAACCAAAGCAAAGCTTTCCATTTTAGCCATGTCGCATCCAAAATATATAGATGATAACAATAAGCACAATGGTATTCACATAAATCACATAGTACAATATTTAAGAAGAACAAAACACAACAATACATTTTTTATGTTAGAAGATTGCTGGTAGTGTTAAAAGATACTCAACAGTTAAAAGCATCAAGGATCTCAACAGGAATGAAAGAAGAATCATTCAAATGCAACAAAAAAATAATAACTTGAACAAAGCCATTAAATTATGGGGTAACCACATTTAATAGTTACATATGAATATGAGTCTAAATGTTTTGATGTACATGAACAGTTTTAAAATTAAAATAAGAAGATCAAGTAAAGGTTTCTCTCAAGCTAGTACATTTTATAACTGACTTAGGCATCAAATGCAAAGGAAAAGAAATATATCTCACCATTCAGTTCATCCCCACTTTCCATTTCATTTTTTATTCAGAGAATTAACTGCTTCATGTTTCCCATTTTACAACAGGTTATTGCAAGGACCTTAGAGGATGGATAAATCGTTTCTCACCTTCTTTACGGACGAGCTGTGTTGCTGCAAGCAGTTAGTGAATAATACATTTTGAACTCCTTCTTCCTTTAAGCGTTCAGTAACTTTCTAATTTTGAAAGGAAAAAAGTAGAAATATCAAGTCATTGCTGAAAATTAAAGCAAACCAAAAGCTACCTCTTTTTAGTTGATTGAATACTGACATTTCAACGGCTGACCAAGGCATGCAGTATTCACAGTAACTGGATATACTCATCAGTCTAACAGATGTCTACGATTACAACCAGTTGGCTGCTCTTAGCAAGCAAATTATTAACCTTTTAATCCGAAACAGATATTTATACATCACTGCATTTGCATCTCATTGGAAAGCATGTTTTCTCATGTTGCTAGCAAAGTTAACTGCTTTCAATCTCTTTAAGTGACCAAAACCTGATATCCATGATCCACTCAAAGTTATTGATGCATCTAATCACTGACTCACCCTTTTCTAACAATTTCATAGCAGTACCTCAGAAATTGTTTCTAGTGACATAGGCCTTGTTAACATTGGAGAACGCCAGGGAGAGATCAGGGTTTCCTTACCCCACAGGGAGATTACAAAACTTAACCTAGATGGGTGCACATTGGAGAACGCCTGCCGGATCAAGAAGTAAAGAACCAACTGGGAAGCATTGCGCAAGTTTGAAAAGGTCACGATGATTGTTTGCGTGTGAGGACTTCTGCAGCTGCATGTCCAGTTAAAACACATAATAGCACATTATACATATAGCAGTGAGATATACTGTGTTGTAATTGTACATGTGTTGTAATTGTACAGTGTACCCTTTCCACTACAACGACCGGTAGGCTGTTCACAAGGATTGCAACTTTTTCTTCGCCAAAATTTTATAATTGGACGATACAATTGCTGTGTTAGCAAGCTTAGCTTTACTGTTGTCGCAAGTGATAATGGTAAGGTAAAGTATCCAGGTTTTGTGACGTTTCAAATGTCACTACAGATTTTTTTTTAGCTATGGGCCGACGATGGAAATTGCTAGTGTATGCAATAATGCAAGTTGCATATAAACTATAGATACAAAAAATCTATACAAATAATATATTACCACTTTGTAATCTTTCACTGTTGTGAGATGTATTATTCTTCCGTGCAATGTGTAATTAAGGCACAAAATTGGTAGTGTCTAGACGCACAAATCTGGAGCAAAATCGTGGCAGATGAAAAGCTACGTACAACAACAAAGGATAATATAGTGGTGCCTACATGCATGCCTTACGCACTTCCACAGTATCACAGGTTTCAGCAGTGTATTGTTGTACTGAGTTACCTGCTATTATGCATGTATGCGGAAGTTATGCATCAACTGGTGATCTCGCGTGATCTTCCAAGCGTTCACATTTCAATTTTGGTCAGGTTCCTCCGCAAAAGGAGGATCATGGGGTTGCAGGGTCACATCACAATCTTGATCGCCCTTGTGGGGTCAGATCCTCTTTGCTTCTCATATGAGAACAAGCCCATAGTTTTCTCACCATTAAGCCACAAAACTGTATTTTACACTCAAAATTTACCTTATATCAAGAATTTTATCACTAACGAAGGTGATTACATGTACATTTCCAGGTCGTGTGCAACAAATTATGGAAATGGTAGAAATCTTTAAAACATTTAATCTGAGATTGCTTTCACCTCAGAAAAATGTACAGTGAAACTTGTGTACAGGTGCTTCTAAAACTGAAGGACACATCACCTACAATTGTGTGATCTATTTCTTCAGACATTCAGAGTGACAGAAGAACACATATTGAGTCATAAGATATTCTTTATCATATTCTTGTGCTCTGCATGATCACCAAACATACCCTCACACACAAAATACCAGTGATAAAATACAGGGCTAAAGCCATGTTAGCTGAAGGGTATTGTAACGAAACTTCACTCCGTATAGTCTAGTTTTGATTATAAATGCTGCTGGTGGCTTTCCTTGCAAGCAAATCTCATATTTGTATCTTCTCTCAGATACGGCATACGTCCAAAAACAGATTTCCTAATAGTAGTGCAGCTGTGTCAGTTAAATAGCCAGTCACAGGGACTGTTGTTTTCTATCATTTAATGCTCGCTTGATACTCAAGGTACAACCAATTCTATTCTTTGTCTTGCAACAGAACCATTTCTGTTACTTTCAAGTATTTATCACGTAAGAGGTAACATGTGTAGACCTAACTGAGTAAGCACAAAGAGCCGTGGTAACTGAGGGTCCCTGGATATTGTGCCGTGGTAACTGAGGGTCCCTGGATAGTGTGCTGTGGTGACTGAGGGTCACTGGATAGTGTCTTCCAGTAAGATCACCATTGGCGTATTTTCTGTAAGTCCTTTGAAAATGTAATTGTGCGTAAATCATTGATAAACTATTTGACTTGACTATTGGGATATTTATCTAATTTTAAGAGTACTAATTAGACACTAGGTCCTTTGTTGTAAAGTTAACGTGGTGTTACTGACATAAGCCCGTGATTATTATCATTGAGATAGCAGTTTGACAGTTCTTGCTATTCTAAACATTTCTTAATCTTATAAGAAATAACTTAGAAGTTAATTAAAAGAATGATCTTGCATGAATTAATCTTTTGACGAATTTAATGTCCAGATTGACATTTTAATGTAAAAGCTTCCGAGGAATAGGCTGACATAACTGTACACAAAGTCTATAGACAGTACTGATTTCATTGTGTAACTTGTCCTAGAAACAAGTCTGAATATTTGGGAAAATTGGATGCTCTCTTGTAGTGTATGTTACTAAGGCGTATAGTTGTTGCATACCACCTTGTCATGGTATCTGTGATTGGTTGTGTATTGAATAAATAAGTCTGGAATACGCGACTGAAATAGTGTTTTCTTTCGGCCAGGCTCAGGTTACGACATCTCTAGTAGAGGATAAATCCATATGAAATTGCCTGAGTGACTGTATTTTAAGTTAAAACCCATTAGATTGCGTTATTGACACGTTGCTTTTGGTTTGCGTTATTGACGCAGTGCATTTGGTTTTGGTTCATTGCATCCAAATTGCATCGATTATTGTACTGAACTAGTTATGCTAGATCAAGACTGCATACATACACTCAGCTAACATTTCATGTACTTGTCTGTACTATTGCATAGTCTGTCATTACGATAACCCATTAATTCTGTATTTTGATTGCATTAAATTTTTTGAGACAAATCACATTGAAGATCAGATTGAGAATCACACCGAAATAAACTTTTCAAGATCTGTAAATCAATTTCTTCATCTTTGTCTGTGCTACATGAGTACCAAGGTGAAAGTATAGCTACTGGTGAAAGAGACATTACAGTATGTTAGCCATGGTCCAAGGAAGATATGTGGATGTCTATATGCACTCCATAAATACCGCTTCTTATGTCATAGCATTCACTAAGCTGTGCATAAAACATTTCAATATTGCCTCTCCCTCCTTTGCATTATACTTTCCTCTCCCCCTCCCCTGTACCCATAGTGTATACTTATATACATTTAGATTTGCCATGTTATGGTACTTTTATTTAAGAAAGATATTTACAATAACTGTTAACAAATAATGTGGTATTCAAACATTTCAAACTGTGCCTACCTGGCTTCTGGATAAATCTGATAGATCTTTCTTATTGAGGATGAGAAGGTGTGGCCTGACAGCAAAGGTATCATTGAAGACTGGGTTTCTTCCTGCAAAAGGAATCTACAAGAGAAATTATAAGACAAACATTCAGGCAGACTGCAAATTGGTAATCAAAAGCAGCTTATTCAGTAGAAGGACAAAATGAATGCTTCATATCCATCTCAACTACTATGACCTGATCTGTCAATTGTATTGTGTAAATTATAACAGCTATAAAACATAAGCAAGATTTCACTGTTTGATCATCTCATTTACCAGAACACCAAAAGTAACTCCTTGAAAAGTTTTATAAGGTGGATCCACATACGAGGTGTTAAGTGCACCAAGTTTTACTTTTGGAGCTAAAGTTGATTACAACAGTTTCACAATTTGGCCTCTGTTGACTTCAAGGGACATTCAATGTCCATGGAAGACAATAGGGTTCTTGTACTTCATTAGGTGGTCAACACACCATGTTGAAGTTCATCATTATTACTTTTAGAGTTTATGTCTACAAGGTTTTCAGACTTTGCCCTCTGCTGACATCAATGACCTTTGACCTCAACAGAAAATAATAGTTTTTTTCTTAATTGTACCTTAATCATGTGGATCGACACACTAAGTATGATTTCTTCAACTTTCCTTTGGAGTTATGTTTACAAACTATAGTTAGACTTTGACCTCTGCTTATCTCAATATACCTCTGATGCCTGCAGAACACAATAGAAATCTTGTGTACTCTTGTGTTCATCTAAGCTTGGCTTTGCGAGTAAACATATGTTTACAAGGTTTCCAGACTTTGACCTCCATTGACCTCAAATGACATTTGACCCCCACCAACTTCAATCCCATTTTTCTTCTCACAGAAAGGGATCTACATACAGTATGAAGTATGAACTTCATCCAAGCTTCACTTTGTGAGTTGTCATGTTTACAAGTTTTTCAGACCTTGACCTTGGTTTTTGAGTTCTTGTGTTTACAAGCCAAGGCGTCACACACATGCACCCTTCTTTCAAGTCATTGTTATTGTTTCACGTTCGCGGTACACTCCGCAGAATGACGTCACATAGTGACCTGTTCGTAAATGAGCTTTTACGGATCACGTTTCTGGTCAGTGAGAATCTGCTGACTTTGACATCAGCTTTCTCTAAATTATTGTCTCTTTCGACTAAACGGGAACCACAGTATTGTTTGTGTACTATTTTAATGCATTTTAAAAAGATATTTCAGGTTCATATAGATGAACCATTATGACTACAAAGGCTACCTTTGTAACAGATACTGAAGGAGACATTTAGATACCGTCTGCATGGCCACTCTTCCAACACTGCTTCCTACCTCCCCCACCCCCCACCCCCCATCCACCAACCTTCTATTTAGTAATATCATCAAGATATTAAATCTGTTTTTCGACAATAGAAAGATGTGTTTTGCATCATCATGAAATTAATTTGAGCTTTTCATAGAATTTATGGCTGACAAACCTTTCCAGTTGGACAATTTGCAATAGATGAAACCTGAATATTTTTGAAATATCAACAACAGTTGTTACTGTACCCTTGCATCATGAACCTCGATGACACAGTCCACTTTCTTCATATTTGCTTGCATTCTTTTCATGCCTGAAACACAAATCAAAGTGATAAGGATTTGAAAGCAAACCAACTGCAATACAAGCAAACATGTGAATGCATGAATTTTTACAAACCAGAATGCCAGGAGGCATTGTGATACCTTGACTTAAAACTTTGCACACATTCACATGATCAATAACTGACTAAAATGTTACCAAACAGTCAGAATCAAACCACCCAGAAGGTTTAAACGCTATCGACTATTGCAGCGATGTTTGCAACATTCACTTGGTGACATCTACCAAACAAATAGCTGTAAAGTGATCCTGAAATTTCCATGATAGTGCTTGCCTAACGTCAGTTAAGTCCTTTCTCACATTTTATTTAAAAAATAAAAAAAACTGTTAGCAAACTGCTTATCCACTAGAGAGCCTGTGTAATAGAATCTTCTTCAGAGGCTAATTGCCTCTGAAGAAGATCCTGCTAGGATCGAAACGTCAGACCAACTTACTTTTACACACATTTTATTTTAATAGCAATGTGGCATACGTTGGGAGCGCCTATGTTTAGCCTACAGTAGCCTAATCCTATTTCCAACAAACACTCAGGTCCAAGGCTTAAACTAAAGTTAATCCAAACGTTGTCGTAAAACAATGATACAAGAATAATGTTTACTTCTAGCCATGTGGGAGGGAAACCAATGTGTTAAGCTTTTATGTCCAAAGTTGAATGTTTCTCTGAAAGCTGTTGTTGATGCCATTTTCCTCGTATACCTCTTCCGAAACTTAGTAACAGGCACACAAACTTCACGGAACATCTGACAGGTACACTCATACAGTCAGAAGCCTTTTGAATTCAGTGCAAGGCCTTGGGCCTAGGAATGCCGGTGTATTGTATAGATGTGTTCGTTGATAAAGTTATTTTAGTGCAGAAGTCTGATTCCATGCAACAAACATAGATGTTGATTTCGCAATACCGGAATTGGCCAAAAACGTGTGACTGGATGGAACGCCGAAAAGGTAATTTATGCCCTTATCATCTGGATCAGAACTCTGATACTAACTGATCAGTGTCTAGTCTTGTTCAGACCCTACTATGTACAGTCTAGTGTACCTTTCTTTTTCACAAATTTTGCAGCTGTACCTCAAACGGTGCGTGCGTGATTAAAGGACAGAGAGAGGCGGTTTTATAGAAACAGATTGTCGTTTGTGACACAAACAATATTCATCGAAGAAATCACGGTTCTATTTTAATTCTGCAGAATAGCAACTTGTAATGACTTCATTTTGGTGAAAATAGCATGAGGGATTATAGTGATAGTCAAATAATTCTATCTCTGCGTTGCTATGGCAAAATTAGAACAGTTGGGTAAATTGAAGTGTGCCGAATATGTCCCTCGCCACATTACAGGGCATTGGGGATACTATTCTGGGCCAATGTACATGTTACTGTTGCGTGATATAGGCTATAAGCAGAAATCTGATATTTGGACAAGCAGCAGCTCCCTGCTATAGGCATGTATATACAATGCACAAGCGGATTAGCCTCTCTCACACCACGTCCAATGTGGTTCTTGAGAGTCGTAAAAGTATACAAATCGTGCGGGATTATTATCAGCTCAGCTAGAGAAAACCGATGTTCATCAAAAGTGCTTAGTACCACAATCTTGTGTTCAGACCTTTATTAAAGACCTAATTTATAGTTTAAATATACCTTGGAATACACCACTTGAGTTCTAAAATTGCAACTGAATAAACTCAATTGAGGGAGGACACATAAACCCCTCACCCCTTCACTGGGATTCCGCTTCCTAAACCACCTTTCTAACCTATATATAATACTGTCATGATGTGCAGATATAGAATTGTCATTTTGCCCTTTTTTTAATTGCCCCCCCCCCTACACACACTTGTTTAGGACATTCACATTTTTGACAGAACCACCCCCCCCCCCCCCCCGCAAAAATTAGCTGTTTCCTTCTATGGTATCTTTTGATTTATTGGTCGATTTTGGATGTTTTATTATGAAAATACAATTTCTTAAGAAACTTAATTCTCAACAGATTGCCGGGGGGGGGGGGGAGGGGAGGGAGTTTCAGCAAATATGCATTGTTTAGTTACATTTGTATAGTACAATATTTTCATTTTAGTGCAATTCGAAACTGTGTCCCCACGCCCCTCCCGGTATCTACAGCGGCTTTATAGGTTTATTTCATGAGTATTATCTAATATAAATCCTTCAAGTTACTTCCAGTATGCGGAGGTACGTGGAAGTAAAATCATTGATTTGCGATTATTGTTTAATTGTCGTAGGCC
>KN891208.1:0-10730 GCA_000934455.1 Apostichopus parvimensis
TACCTGAGGGCATAAGAAGAAAAAAATGACAAGACAGTTTTCAAAAGTGGAAGGAAAAACTCTTTTTCTGCCTTTTGGTTGACCATCTAATGATCTAAAACTGAGCATAATTAACTATGACCCCTGACCTAACAATATTCTCAGTAAGTCAATTTACTTTTATGTTTCAAAAACTGTAAAAGTTGAAGTAACTGGAAGTAGGTTCTAAGAATTACCTTCCAACCATTATTAGGTGCTGCAGTACATACAGTATCATGTTCAAAACAAGCAGCACAATGTAAGTTGTGCTTACAAAATTATCAGCTTTTGACCTATGTTCACCTCAAGTGACCAGGTTGATCTCCATTAAAAAAAACAATATTGATAAGTTCCATTTCCCTTTACAGTGTGTCTACAGACTAGATACATGAAGTTCTACCCAACTGATACTGTTGAGAAATACTTCAGAGTTAACAAGGTGATACACATACTGTACCTTCGGAAGCTTAAACGTGCCATCAACATAAGAAAATTGCCCCAATAAGTCATTATTTTTCAGTAAATTGTTTAGATAACAAGATAATATCTTATCAAAAATCAGAAAAAAAGTTGGATTGCTGTTGCTTTAACCGAACAATGGAACAATTTTCTGCAAAATGTTTAATTGACAACTTATCAGATATATATTGTCAATTCAACATTTTCTGAAAAATTTTCAATTGTTCACTTCATTCCAACTGAGCAATTAAACAATTTTCTGCAAAATGTTGAATTGACCACTTATACAATGTCGTCAATTCAACAATTTTCTGCAAAATATTCAATTGTTCACTTCATTCCATCTGCAAAATGTTTAATTGACAACTTATTGTATCTCGTCAATTCAACATTTTTCTGAAAACTGTTTAACTGGTTACTTCATTCCAACTGAGTAATTGAACAATTTTCTGCAAAATGTTTAATTGACAACTTATCATATGTCATCAATTGAAAAATTTTCTGCAAAATGTTTAATTGTTCACTTCATTCCAATTGAGTTTGAACAATTAAGTGAGTAAGTTGTCAATTCAACATTTTGCAGAAAATTGTTCAATTGCTCTGTTCTCTAAACAATTTACTGAAAAATGTTGACTTACAGTATTGGGGCAAACTTTTCTTATGTTGATGGCACTTTTAAGCTTCCGTACATACCTCTATGCCACAGTGAATACTTTGTTACAAGTGAACCAATCAAAAGCACTAAGATTCCATGTGAGTTTAACAGGTTAAACTATTCAATACTAAAATGAATCTATACAGGTAGGTCTAACCCTGCCCAAGAAAGTCCAAAGTTTAAAGTCAAACTAACAGGCTAGCACAAGCGGTTTACAAAGCAATTATTAGACCTGTTGTGCACTTTCATTTTCACTAGTTTTATCACTATCCATTCCTAACATGTAACATGTACATCGATACAATTCTTACTGAATCCAATCTGAACAATGCAGAAAGAGAATTGCCTTTAGTAATACAGACATACAGCTGAATGCTATTAGACAAACAACAATTAAAAGCTACCATGGCTTATAGACTGTTGACCGTAAAGGATTAACCTTTTGAATCTGAGAGTAAAAAATTAATAACCAGAGAGACAGCAGGCTTAATAGTAATTCCATGCCATGTTTTATGTGTCAGGTTAAATGCAACGCTGTACATAGAAGTTTCACAGTTTGACTGCAAACCACCTTTAAGCTCCAAAGATGTTCAGTAGATTCAAGGTATTCACAAAGCTGAATCTACATGTGTACCAAGTATGAGTTTAGCCAGCTTTACTTTTATAGGAGTAAATTTTGTTTACAAGGTTTTCAGATTGGTGAACTCAAATGCCATTTGACCTCACAAAATATGTGGGCGTGCCCAGTAAAGTAGATCAACAAAACCACAAATTTCACTGAAGGTTTACTAAATATTGGAAGTTATCATATGAACAAAATTTTTTGACACTTTGACCTCAGATGACAGCAAATGACTTGCACCTCTATATGACCAATAATTGGCTGCTTCTATTACCAACAGTAAGTTGGATCTACATACCAAGTATGAATTTCATCCAAGCTTTGCTTGTGAAGTTATCAAGTATTTAAGATATTCAGTCTTTGACCTCTAGTGACCTCAAATGACCTTTGTCCGGGGCAGATAACAATAGGGTTAAGGTGGATTCGTATACCAAGTATGAAGTTGAACCAACGACAGGGTTCTTACATTCCTTTTAAAGACAAATCTACATATCACACATAAAGTTTAACAAAGTTTTACCTTGACCTTGAACTCTCTAGAACTTTTACTCCCTAACACAGGCCTACATTCCACATCAGAAGTTTGATCTAGCATTACTTACAATTAGAGTTATCATGTTTCTATGGTTGTCAGACTGTACCTTCTCCTGACCCATAATGACCTTTTGAGCTCACCATTAACAAAAGGGATGATCTACTCACTATGGGGCATTCGTACCAAATACAACAGGAATGATACAGTCCACCTATGTAACAAACTGCATATATGTGTGAAAATGATCAGAATTCTTCAATATATGTATCTAAATAATTGAATGAAAGAAAACCTGTTGGCAAGACCACCGTAGATGACAGATTCTTCCATACCTTTATGAACTTGGAAAATGTGAAGGCTTAGGGTGCTTTTACACTAGATCCGGATCAGATCTCTACGTCAGGATCTGATATTGACGTCGAGATCAGGGCTATAGTGTTAACGCAGAACTTTCCAGATCCAGATCTGATCCTCCTATTTTAATGCTGGCAGAGACCAGGATCTGATCCAGACGTCAAGATCAATTTTGCAATGTAAACACTTGGTTACCGCATTACGACCCATGCATTCTCGCATGAAATTCCAGTCCTGTATCATGCATGTGCTAATAAGATTGAGTGTGTGTGGGCCATGCAAAGTGTAGTATTGTCACCCTAAGGCTATGCAACCATTACAACAAAAGTTTTGGAATATATATGTACTACGCGATTCGCCGCTGCGCATGACACATTTCAGATCCGACCTTTTTATACCAACATCAGGTGAAAAGCGGAAGAGGATCGGAGTACGACTCAAGGGAAAATGCGTCCGGATCAATGCATAAGTTTACCCCATGGAGAGATGATCATCTGATAACATCAGAGGATCTGATCTGTATCTTGTGTGAAAGCACCCTTAGTTTTGGCTTTAATAGTAAAGTCTGAGTACTGCTTTTTAGCAAAAAGCATTCCTCATCTTCTTATATCTTATGTTTATATGGTTAATTAGGCTATATATGTGTGATATGCTGCTGGGGAAATGGCCAATAAATATACTGTAGTGTTGTAGAATGATGCTACCATGGTGGCAAAATGTTAAAAGATTATGCAGTTTCCTGTAGTAACTAGTAAATAAAATATTGTCAATTCTACTGAATGTCTTTTATATCAGTATTTGTATTTGAAGTACCCTTACTGGTCGAGTAGTGGTTCTTTACGTACAAGTTTTTGGCAGACAATAGAGTATGAGTACTGGGTACTTGAGTAAAAGTACTGAGTACTTGCAAAAACCTACTCGAGTTGTGTTCCCAAACTTCCCAAGTTCTACAGCACTGCAGTCTGTATAGTGAATCCATGCATAACATCACAATCAACTGTATGTTCCAAACTCAGATTCCTGGCAATGTCCCGTTTAAACGAAACATTATCGAAAATAGGCATAACTTAGATACTCCTTCCTGGCCTAGCCAGCATCACTGCTATGAGAGTGAGACTAAGCCTATGATGACAACCTATGTACTATATATAGTACTGGACTTCCGTCTTTTCCAAGAAAGATCAGTTACAGCAGATTATATCTGTTCTAATCCCTATCCTATTCATACCTGTGGTCATAACTGGATGTATCGACTGTTGATCGGATCATCTATGGCACAAAATTGGCGAAGCTGCTGTGGAACGGTCATTTTGTCCACCTTTGAGAACCCAGACGGGCATTTGCTAGTGTTACTACCTCTTCGCTGTCAGCAATTGTTCAATATAAGACATGAGGCTTGTCGGTACTGTGTATTGATACGTACGCACACAAATATGTTATGACACTCACAATGAAAGTTTTATATTGTTGTTGGAGTACGAAAATGTTGCAACAAATGCATATGTACTGGGAATGAGGTTTCAAAATGATCTAATCATGGGCGAGATCCTTGGTTTGAAAGGTAAAGCATGTCGAAAACTTGTAACAGCATGCCACTACTACATTGGTCATGTCAACATTGCTTGCTAGATACAATACTGACGTCATGCTATAATTTTGGCACATCGACGCGCGCCATCGTTTCATTAATGCCCAAAACTGTATGTCGAGATTTATATGAGAATGTCCAAAACTTGTGTCAGCATGTTGAGAGAAGGAAATCCGCTATTAGAGTAGAATATTGCTGAACTGATGCACTTTTTGATGAGAAATTGAAACCATGGACTGTGTCCAACACTTACACGCTACACAAATTGTACTTTGTGTTCAATGTTGCATATTCAACTGTATGTAACGATTGATATTAATTGACTTAATGAAACTAAAGCTTGAATTCAATTATAATTCTTTCCTTTTGTACTCAAGCCCTGGAAATAGGGAAGGGAGTATGACCATTTCATTTTCAAGTCATGTTAACGTCGGATGGTTGTGTTAAGTTGGATGTCGCAGGTACACGTAGTTCGAAATGTTTATTTTAAGTTAATATCAAGGAAACTTTTAAACATCGAAGGGACGTTTTCACTTAATCGTCTCCTGTCAAAAGTTGATCCAACGAACTGTTTATGATATAGTCTACTTCTATATAGTCATTTGAGCATAAGAGTGACGCTTATAAACAACTTCTGCCAATGCCGGGCCAAACAACTAGTTCAACTGACATCGATCCAACGAATCGTTTATGATTATATTATTTTGAATGGTCGTTCGAGCGTGGGAGGGACCTTTTAAATATGATGTTCCTTGTCCAGTTCACTCGACGTCAATCAAACCCCGCTCCGAGTTTTTTTCTGCGGACACATATGGTGATAACAATCCCAGTGGCGATACTGATAGTGTATAGCCACTTGTAGTTTGCTTCTTACACTTACTGATGAATAGAGAGAGTACATGTCACATGCAAGCTTGAAAGCCCTCAAAATATCACCCTTTCCCCAACATATAGAGCAGATACCAGCCCATGGTGTTAACATAAATATAATATCACTGGATTTCCTGGAAGGTATAGGGTCACCTTAAACTAGTCTCATAGACTAGAGTAGACTGGACTAGACTTATACTAGACTTATCATAGTGCTTGTGAGGCCCTTAAAGAGCAATATGTTAAACTAGATTCCCCAGTCACTTTGATCATCTGATGTCATCTCTCATAAAATAAAACCAGTGTTGAAACAACTAAAACAGTCATTTCTAATGAGCTGTGAAATATCAAAATTCAATTCCCGATAACTCATCTTCCAACACCAATGAACTTTTTACTTTCTGTGAGAAGTCAGTGCATTTTATTAGGTTGCCAAAGTTTGACGACACACTATATGTTTCAAATAAAATAAAACTGTTAGCAAACTGCTTATCCACTAGAGAGCCTGTGTAAGAGAATGTGTAAAAGTAAGTTGGCCTGACGTTTCGATCTTCTTCAGAGGCTAAATGACAAGTAACAGTAACAGAAGGGACAAAAACACAAATAGAATACAGGCAGGTTAATGAGCATGGTGAACACAAAGAGATAGATTTTCTTCTGTCCCCCGCCTTCTCCCCTTGTCCCCCCCCCTCCATCACTCCTCTTCTCATAGCTCTCCTCCACCCTTTTTTCTCCACACCTTTCTGTCTTTGTCCTTCTCCAGTTTATTCCCCAACCCCTTCCCTTAATCCTCTCTTTGTCCCTCCACTGTTTATCTCCTACCTCTCCTCTTCCCCTGTTGGTTTTTCTTTCTTCTCTCCATCCCTTGTCTACTTATCCCCTTACATCTATCTCTTTGTGTTCACCATGCTCATTAACCTGTCTGTATTCTGTGCGTGTTTTTGTCCCTTCTGTTACTGTAACTTGTCATTTAGCCTTTGAAGAAGATCCTGCTAGGATCGAAATGTCAGGCCAACCTACTTTTACACACTATATGTTTAACAGAAAAACGATTGAGACAAATAATTATGTTGCTAGTAGTATCTACTGTATTTTGATCTCATATGTTTGGCCAAAGGTGAATTGTAGCAAGCTTAATATGCCAAATCTAAAATATTATTATTTATTATTATTTTTTTTTATTTCTTCACTGTTCTCTAGAATGATAATTAAGACAAATGTATGGAAAAGAAATCTTGCGAGTTAAAAATAATAGAAGAATAAAATTAAAATCTATTAAATGCACACCAAAAAAACAAAAAAAATGTAGCAAATTTCAATGTAGTAACATAAACGTTGCTATACATATCAAATTTATCTACCAACAGGAGAAAGAGGTGCAAATCTGCATTTGAAAATGATTCAGAACTAAACATAACAACCATCATCTTAAGCATCACGAACATCTTGTTATACACATGACTCTGTAGTGAGACTTTATGAACTACATTGCAGTATTCCAGTGACATATTTGTCTAGATTTACGCATGAATAGTGCCAACTAATCATCATATTTGCCATTGATATTCAATTTTTATTTTCAATTTGCATGATCACGAAATGAGTATCCTTAGACATGCTGCAACTTTTCATACCACTCTTAAAGACTCCATTGAAGGCATATTAAACACAATTTCTGAAGAAAATGCTTGCGAACTAGTTAATTTCCTTATGTTCAAGTTTTATGTTTGGTTTACAACTAAAGAAAATAATTCCATGTAGCTAAATACTAGGTTCATCCAAATGTGTCAGTGCATAGCTGTGTAACCAAAGCCCAAGTCAGACCTAGGGTTTGGCACTGCACAACCCCACAGAATGTGTTGACTGACGCTATGCACTGACTCACCCTCTTAGATCCAATTCTCAAATTGGATCTTTGAATCATATCCTCTTTCTGTGTTGAAGGGAAGACTGGGAAACAACTCTTAATTTCAATTGCTCCCCAGCATTTCCAGTCTTTATAAGACAAACACCCTGTCGACCCCTCTTTTAGATTCAGTTAAGCAATATGGCAGTGTAAGGGTCCTTCTCCGCCCACATCTCACCCATTCTGCAGTACAAATGGGTGAACATAAAATGTATTAGAACTTGCTATTGTAGTGAAGCTATTGGTTCGATGCCATCAAATATTCCTTTGAGTGGAGTATCCTATGAATGTTCTATTAATCTTTGTAAGAATATAGAGTGATAACCTATATCACCAAGTTTGTTAACACTAGGTAAAACTTTTAGGCATTCTTATAACATCCTGCTTCACAATCTCAAATCCTGCCACAATCTCTCAACTCACAGAAGTTCCCAGACGGATGGTGGTACACTATTCATTTTGCCATACTCTATGCAAGTAATTTCTCATTGCAATGGGGCAAAAGAATAAAATGTAATGGTACAGTCAAACTTCTACTTCATACCAGGTGAACCAATGAACCACCAGAACTCTTCTACTTCTTACCAGGTGAACCACCAGAACTCTTCTACTTCATACCAGGTGAACCAATGAATCACCAGAACTCTTCTACTTCATACCAGGTGAACCACCAGAACTCTTCTACTTCATACCAGGTGAAGCGATGAACCACCAGAACTCTACTACTTCATACCAGGTGAACAAATGAACCACAAGATCTCTTCTACTTCATACCAGGTGAACACCACCAGAACTCTTCTACTTCATACCAAGTGAACCAATGACCCCCTAGAACTCTTCTACTTCATACCAAGTGAACCAATGACCCACTAGAACTCTTCTACTTCATACCAAGTGAACCAATGACCCACTAGAACTCTTCTACTTCATACCAGGTGAAGCAATGAACCACCAGAACTCAAATAGCTATAATTCTACCTCAGAACCAAATTAATTTCTCATTTTGCTCCAATGTTTGGCTATCTATACAAGGTATTCTTACATTTTCAATAATAATAATATCAGAAACAAAATTTTGAAGACAAACAATCATTCAATACTCACTGGATGTCACTTTCATCGTAATCATTGTTCACTATTTAACTGTTCACAAAGTTACGATGAAGTACCAGAAGGCTTAAAATGTTTGAATTCCTTTAGAAAGCACATTGTAAAAGGCCACTTTAACAGCTGCAATAACACTGTTTTAATTTATTCTTGAAGTTACCTTGCCGTCACCTTCATGAAGAGCAATTTTAAATTCCCTTTATATCTAAATAGTCCCATACCTCTGAATGTGTAGCTTTGACTTGTTTTATCATGACTAATTTCTGTAACAACATTATTTTTATAATTATTCAATAACAGTAAATGATCATGTCTGCAGAGAAGCTGGAATTAATAATAGGATACATGGCATCAAGTACCCTCACATAAATAATTCTCCCTGTCATTCTTCCTAATTAATAGGACTCAACAATCCACAGGAATGCAAACTGCTCTTCAAATATGAAATTACTCAAACATGATTTTCGAAGAAATAAGGGCAAAAACATACAATTTAAGAAAATATCTTCAGAATAGAAAAATGTTAAATAAATCTGAGGTACTACCAATGTTGATAAATTAAATTGTTTTAGAAATACAAAGTTGCTGAAAACTATCAATAACAAGAATACAAAGCAGTGAATTCTCAGTACAACTATTTCAATGATCTTGTTATGCTGTACACAGATATTAATGAATGCTAAACCCTGTTTATTTTGCACCCACAGGAACTGTCCTTATGTTTACATTAAATCCATGTTATTTCAAACAAATATAATTTTTTTTTGTATGAAAATGAGACAGATGACTGTGAAATATTGTAATATTCAAGTCTCAATGGCTTAAAAGTCAATGAAAAACACTAAATACTTAAATTAAACTAATTCGTTGGTGGGCACACACGTACTACTAATTCTAGAAAGAGAATACTTTATTTTTAAAAAGCTTGACTGAAAATTGTCACTAGGCCAGACCTCCTTAAATCTGTGACAATACATCCTAATTGACAGAAATTTCTTTTATTTTGTTCGAATCGGTGC
This sequence comes from Apostichopus parvimensis, assembly GCA_000934455.1. NCBI lineage: Eukaryota > Metazoa > Echinodermata > Holothuroidea > Aspidochirotida > Stichopodidae > Apostichopus > Apostichopus parvimensis. The sequence goes on from KN891208.1 coordinate 9,134, forward strand.
TTGAAATCAAAGCATGTGTAATTAGGGTAAACTCTGTCTCATCATCATACACAAATGGGTAAAATAGGCTCGTAGCTGCCTGATTGCACCAATGCGATATTTACCTTAGGCGGAAATCCAATGAAAGTTTTGCTTGAATTCTTGCTGCAATGCAAGTCAATAATAATCAAAAATAAAATAAAATTGAAAATATGAAAGCATAAGCCATAGTTATTAGGTACTGAGACTGAAGTTAATCTGGCAGTTTTAAGTATGAAATGATCTTAGATTATTTCAAAGACAGTAACAATCCTTCCATCCTGGACCATATGTAAAACCATTTCTATGTATTAAAATTTGATATAACCAAAAGATATGAAACCACTGAGCACCTCTCACCTAAATTAGCTTCTGTTTATGATCACACTGAAACCACTGCAGGAAAAGGGAAAATTGTCAAACACAACAAAGTTTCTTTTTGTAGACGGTTTGATCGACAAACATTGCGAACCATTAAAAAAATTAACAGAAAAGAGTTATCTTTACAACATGAAAATGTGCAACACATGATTGAAACAAGTGTAATTACAAAATGTCAGCAGTATATTAAACTACTGAAAATAATTTGAGAATGATTTCTACTAGACCCTGCTTTCCTGCTCCATTTAATTGATAGTAATTAACAAGTAACACAATTATGCAAAAATGAATTACATCCACTTATACAGGAATAAAAGTTTCACACCAATATTTATACTGTACTTAATAAAAACATAGAACTAACACTGATGTATGAGATCTAATATCAAACTCAGGAAATATAAATTAAAATGAAGCAAACATGAATGAGGATCATCCTCACTTTAAATGAGCTCTTAATATCTGGAATCTTGATAGCAACTACTATTGTGTTATACTGCAGTATTTCTGCAAAAAAAAACTAACATAGACATAGATCAGCCAACCTGATATCTGCAGTCTGTTTAACAAACTGAACTTATATTATCTTGATATTTGTCTAGAGATGTTCAAAGTCCATGAGAGATTGTAAAATAAAACAACTGCCTATACCAGCATTAGCAGTAATTGTATCACCCAGTTTCCCTTTGTTTACTATTGTTTACTACAAAATACAAACTGATGGCTCAATATGGATGTATCATCATTTCCTATAAATATAACAATTTGAATAACGTGACTCAGGGGAAACATCACTTGTGTCAAGCTCATTTTGATATTTATTTAACTGAGCATTGCATTATGAAAGTAGACACTTGTGAGTTAAACTTACTGCTGCGTTTTAAGATGAGCAGTTCGGATGAGAGGTATAACAGTTTACGACCATTGACGTAAGTCTAAAACATGAAGTCATTTCATTTTATGATAATGTTATCATGCACAACTTAACCTTTCTACTTAATCACACATGTATGAAAATTTTTTACAGGAATGATCTTTTCATCACAGGAGTCAACGTAATTTTATTCTGAGCTGTTATGTTTCTCCGCAGTATCTCATCTGTATTTCAAAACAAAGCTGAAATTTAAGAAACGGTACTACAATGGTAGATGTTTTTCTTTCAGTCCTTTTTCAGACTTCTTGCTGCAAACAAAGCATG
>KN891210.1:9709-47787 GCA_000934455.1 Apostichopus parvimensis
AGGTCAGCCTACAGTATATACTGTAGTTAGTCCATGCATTGTCAGTGGTCCTTCACCCATAGTACAGTTAGTTAAAGTCCTTTAAATTTATGGAGTTGTGTTAATTCCATTATTAGTGTACAAGTTAGTGTACATACAGTAGCAAGTGAAGCGTACTGTTACGGTAACCTTGTTTATATATTGTACCACCGTATACAAATATTTACGCTTGCTCAGTAAATTATTCCCACTTGGGACTGTAGTATTGTTCCATATTAGGGTATAGCTCTAGTTAAACTATTATGAATAATATTCCTGTTTTAAGACAAATTCTTCTATGTGTAATTCTGTACATACCGTATAGTGCTATGGTATTTAATTTCAATAAGTGTTATATGAGGCTGGAATGCAATCACCACCAGAGTACCAGTGGCGGAGCTAGGGGTATTGGTCAGGGGGAGCGAGAATGGTCTGTAGGGGCGCTTTCGACACTATCTAAGCGGAGCGCCACCACAGGTTGGCGCGGAGCGTACAGAAATTTTTGGAGTAAAGATTCTCCCTAGATTGCCAGAAATGACCCTTTCCGGCCTTGCTAACTTGCAGATAAACGAAGAATAAATAGGTGTCATCGCCATTTTGTCAGAAAATTACACCAACAAAATGTGACAAATGTCAATAGGTATTTGAGAGTGCAATAAAGAAGACAATAATCGCGAATAAGTAAAAAGTGGTAAAAAGCTGAAAAGGGCGCCAGCAGTCCATTTGAGTCCGTCAGGGGGGGGGGCATCCGCCCCCTCTGACTGTATGGACGCTCCTCCACTGCAGAGTACAGTATATGGTTTCAGTATAGTCTTGCTGAAGGTCTTTTCTTGACATGTACATTAAATGATGACTTAACAATAGGCATGAATTTTATTTTTGATATGTTATTGACTGTTAAAAGCACTTCTAACAGCCAGGTTGTTCTTCTATAAAACTGTTATTTTTTGAGAAATCACCTAGCAGCTTGGTTCATCAGCTAAAGTGACTGCACTATGTAGTCTAATACACAGTGCCAGACCATTCGGTCATTTCCGAATAATGTAACACAAAACTCAATGGGAAACCATTTACACTTTGATGGCCTCTAATAACATATATACTGTGACAAATTTGTCAAGCACAAATGGTGTCGAAAATCATGCAAGGATATGCTGTTCTTTACAACTAAAGTTAAAAGTACATGTTATGGTTGAGATATTAGAATTTAAAATTTAGTTAACATATAATGTTACTTTCACATTAGCCTTAAAGGAGAGATTAAGTATATTTTAAAGGGGAATATCTTGAAAACTGGAATAACTATAGACGGACTCAGATTTATCCCTTTTCTTGGACTGTGAGGTATTGAGTCATGATAGACTTCAGTGTGTGTCGGTTTATGTATGGAATTTGGCTTTAAAGGGAAATCGATGTATATTTAGTACTAAACAAGTGTATGCCACCTACAGTACTGCAGTCTTCGTAAGTTTGTCTAAATTGTTATGTAAAAAAAAAAAAAGTGGCATGACCCAAAAAAAAATTATTAGAAAATACCTATTATATATTAAGTATCCTAATAAAGGTCTATAGACAGACTTTCATTCCCAGCATTGTTAAGAATCTACAGAATGTATAGAACGTTTCTATAATTGTACCAGGCACTGTCCATACGTCCCTGGATACAGTAACAACCACCTAGTAAAGTTCTGCATCATGTACTCTGGTCCTCAGGCTATTCAATAAGACTGACAACTAGCAGTACTTATCACGTATCTAAACTAGAACTAATTGTCCTGAATAGTGTTTAAATTTTTTTTTAATAAACATATTCATATGTACTTTTAGGTCTGAATTTGCAACTGTGATATTTATCAAGCAATTACAAGATAGGTTTAATATGAACAGAGACCTACTGTATGTCTAACAAACTGTACTATTAAACCTATACAGCTCTTCAGATTCAACAGTTAGAATGCTTATAACATAAGTACCCTTTGTTCCAATGTTTCATAACAACAAATGCTAACATTTATTAAAATATTTCATTCAGTATTTTGAACTATTACTGTATCTTTTAGAATCATACTTGGGTGGAATCTGTTGTCTATCCTGAGTAACTTCACACATCCTACAGTACAGTAGCCACAATCATTCTAAATGTTGTATAAAATTCTACTGTACGTAGTGTGGTATATATGTACAGTAATAGCTGTACACTATCCTATGGATAATTGCTAGCTTATCATACTTCATATTCAATAATCATACTGGAAGATTTGAAAAGAACAAGGAAATTTCCTTGTTCTTATCAGATTTCTTTGTAATTCCGCCCGTGTCGGAATTCCGTTGTTGATGAACTCAAACTGTATGTTGTCGGAAGATGACTAAATGAATACTCTGCACTATTTGATATATCCTGTTCTATTTCTCTTTTGCAGTGTTTGACATGTCTGAATTGTAATCACAAATTTGACCTCATCAAGAGAAGGGTGAGTACTGTAAAATTACTTACAGTATATATCATTAATCACTATGGTCTAGCAGACTGCAGACACTTGTATTTTTAAGTAGTTGGAAGGCACTATGAGAGGGGGGGGGGTAGGGGATGTTTATAACAGTAGAGTTTAAGTGCTGTAAATTATGTCAAGAAAAACAGAAGGCAAAAAGAGAACAAGGTACAGCAAGTAAAAACAAAGTCAGAATAAGTTACTGTAGTTTATTGTTACTTGGTTTTAATGTAAACAATTTGGTTTAAGAATAGTATAGATTACTGTACTAGATGTCTAGAGGCTTTATATTGTAGTCAACTTACTTAAGACCATATTTAGTCAAATATGTTGATATACAATTACATGTCACAGAGTTTCAAAATTCTAAAGTAGCTCAAAACAATTTAAAAAGAAGGGCTTTAAATTTTTCTTAAGTATTTACATAAAGGGTATTTAAATAAATCACATATCCTGTCAAAACTAATTGATATGTGGCAAAAGTTAAACATTCTAAAGTAGCTTAAACTCTTGCATTAGGGTAGGAAATAAAACAGGTTTAAGTTTTCCAAAATATTTGCATACAGGCTCTGATCTCTAAAACTATGGACAGACATTGATGAATAGTATAATGTAGAGTTCCATCCTCTCAGTGGAATAAATCAAGAGTGGCGTTAAATATTTCCTTGGTAAAATAGAAGCAAGGGTGAACATAATTTAACTTTTTAGCATATTTAGGGACAGTACAGTCGCTGAACCTTAGTATGGGAGGCACATCATTGAAAGTGACTCCATTTCAAATTATTATCATTGTGCAAATTGCTCAATCTATACTAGCGAAACTTACAGAAAGTTGTGGGAAAGTAATTGTGGTTCTGTTTTAATAAGCTGTACTATAGCCTGCAGTAATTTCATGTTCATGAATTTCAACAACAAAATGTTGCACTATGTAGCAAGTTGCTTCGTAAGTTTGCAAGCCTGTTTTTTTTAATCTTTTTTTCAACGTGCTGGCAGCATCATTGCAGACGGTGTGGAAAATGCTTTTGCGGGGGATGTTGCACGGAGAAACTACCCTTACCGAGAATGGGGTTCGTTGATCCCGTTAGGCTTTGTGACGATTGCGCCGATGTGACCAGAAAAGAGAACGAATTCTACAACAAACATTTGAAATTGCTCATCGCTGGTAAGAGTCCAGATGGACGTTCCCGATGGTTTAATTTTTATAGTGCAAGTCTTTCATGATTCACCCATTTTTATAATGGCTTTACATAAATCATGACTGGGCAGGAAATAATGTGTACGGTAGGCCTTAACAAATTCTATGCAAATTGTACAGATTGCTATGTATACAAGTGATGTATTCTGCTAGATTGTTTCTTTACGCACGAACCATAATATTTTTTTATGATACAAAACTCAGAGCCTACAACAATGCTACGGTATGCAATATTGGAACACTGAATTATTCCCTACTTTAATATGTTCCATGTATTTTTTGTGATTAAATTTATTTATTGAACCAATAGCAAAATTCATTCAATTAAAAGACACATCTGTGACAACCCATAAATTTTGTAAACGAAATCAGGGCCAATCGCTACCAGAATATGAGACACTGGACAGATTACATTCAATGGGTTATATTCGTAGAAATGTAGCATGGTATTACAACTTTCCTATGGATGTTAGTGCCTGCCTCACTCGACTTACTCCAAGACTTAAAAGACTTGCAGACTCTTCACGGTTTGAATCATCTGTTAAAGCAGCTGTTAAATTGTGCGTGTGACCTGATTCACTGAAGCAATTGAAATACACAGTAGTTGTTCTTATACTGTAGCACTGTACTTTATTCTAAATTTTGGTCTTATACTGTACTTTATTTTAAATTTTGGTATTTTTCCATTTTGTTTCCCTTACCTCTCACCATTCAGGAACATTTTTAATACTAAGTGGAGGAGATGTTGAAAACAAAACCAGTTTTTGTCAACTAACAAGCAGCCACAGGTACGTTTCCACGGTCTGTGATCCTACTTACATGTAGTTTAATAATTACACTGTCATCTTTATATATTGTAGAATTATCTGCAGGCAGTGTTGTAATTGTGAATCAAGATGTGTCCTTTGGAGCATATGATGCTTGTATTCAGCCCTATAGTAATGACATTGCCAGATGTCAAACCTCTTTAATATCTCGCCAATGAAAATAATAGATGGGCTTCGTGACAGTGATTGATCAAAGTGCTTGTTTTCTAGTCTAAACAGTGCTACATTGCCAGTGTTAAATACAGTAGCTTGAAGGATCTTGTATGTGGCAGGGTACTTTGTTCTTGCTTTTCTGCCTGTTGGTCCTAAGCATCTTCTGTTTCCTGCTCCTCCAAAGCATCCTCCCAAGCTTCCTCTAAGTCCTGCATCCTGCTCTGAAGCATCTCCATTAAACTGTTGCTCCCAGCATCTCCATCCACATATTGCTCCTAAGCATCTCCATCCACCTATTGCTCCTAAGCATCTCCATCCACCTATTGCTCCTAAGCATCTCCATTAAACTGTTGCTCCCAGCATCTCCATCCACCTGTTGCTAGCAAGCATCTCCATCCACATGTTGCTCCTAAGCATCTCCATTAAACTGTTGCTCCCAGCATCTCCATCCACCTGTTGCTCCCAAGCATCTCCATCCACCTATTTTCTCCCAAGCATCTCCATCCACCAGTTGCTAGCAAGCATCTCCATCCACCTATTGCTCCTAAGCATCTCCATTAAACTGTTGCTCCCAGCATCTCCATCCACCTTTTGCTCCCAAACATCTCCATCCACCTGTTGCTCCCAAGCATCTCCATCCACCAGTTGCTAGCAAGCATCTCCATCCACCTGTTGTTCCCAACCATCTCTGTCCACCTGTTGCTCCAAAGCATCTCCATTAAACTGTTGTTCCTAAGCATCTCCATCCACTTGTTGTTCCAAAGCATCTCCATTAAACTGTTGCTCCCAAGCATCTACATCCACCTGTTCCATCCACCTATTGCTCCGAAGCATATGCTTCAGCCTGTTGCTCCTTAGCTTCTTCAATCTGCTGTTTTGAGGCATCCTCTTCCTGTTTGTGAGGTCCGTCTCTTCCTGCTGCTCCTTACTAGTCAGCTCTGAAGCATCCTGCTGCTCCTAGACAGTCTCTGCATACTCCTGAGCATCCTTTGCTGCTCCAATGTATTTGCATAAACTTTTCATATGCACTTTCCTAACCCTGCTTCTCCTAGGCATCCTCTGCTTGCTCCTTAGCATCCTTCTCTCTCTCTGCTGCACCTATGCATGTGCATCAACCTGCTTTTCATAAGCATGCTCTTATATTTGCTCCTCTTGGGCATCCTGCTGTTCCTCATGCTTTTAATCATCTTCAGTTTTAGGTTGTTGCTCCTAGCATATTCAGTAGCTGGTTGCTCCTAGCATCTTCATTTCATTGCTGCTCATGAGTATCCTCTTCTGTAAGATATATCCTCATCTGCTTGCTGCTCCTGGCATCTTCATCAACCTGCTTCTCTTTGCATTCTCTGTCTGCTCATCTTGAACGTATCTCCCTTCTTATGCCTCATAATCCTCCTGCTCTTTATCTCTCAGCATCCTCCTGCTACTCATTCTAAGCATTTGCCTGTATGATCATGATGCATCTTCAGGGTACCCCAACATCTCCATTATGCACCAAACTCCTCGCCCCTCCTCCTCCTCCTCCACCCCATCCTCCTGCCTTCACAAAATGATTTTCGTGAGGAGCTCTCGTGCTTTTGATCTCACAGTATTAATTTTTCGGTTGGCAGTCAAAAATCATTATAAATAATCTTATTTGCTTATAATTTGCATGATTTGTTGTTGTTGCTGCTGCTGTGAAAGTTAATTAGAATTGTATTCAGATGTGATAGACAAGCTTTTTCCTGCTGTTAAAGTAAGCAGCTCTGTTCCTATCTATTTCCCCCCTAGAGCAATAACCAAGTTCATTATTTGGAATAGAAGTAACTACCATGTACTATCTGTGAACAAAAAAGATAGGTTTCTAAGCCTTAAAGGCGACGAAAAAGAATGGCAAACAGATGCTTCAATATTCTCCAGCCCTTAGGGAGTGTGATGGAATGGATGGGAATAATAATGAGATCATAGACTAGAACTCCATTAATATCGTTCAGTGTTAGACGTATATACATTCATTGTCACGCACTGTAGATTCCTAGATGTAAATGATGTGTGGCGTTGTGACTAACAATGATATTCTTAAAGGAACTGAATTAAGAAAATTACTCTTTCTGGCTATCTCTTTTTTTCCCCCCTCTTTTTCTTTCATTTCTTTTCCTGGAATCAGAAGAAAATATGCATGTGTAATAAAATTATGTGTTCTGCTATTGTCTAAGTCTTAACCCATTTGGCTCCATCATAAAAAATTAAAAAATTTGAATTGCAAATTTGGAAGTAATTTAATGAAAAAAAAAATGTTATTCTTCTGTGATAAAAATGTTGAAAAGGAAATAAATTGACGACGTTTTCAATCGCCGAACTCCATTAGATTTCTATAATTTTGGGAAATTTCCTACACATAGCATGTCACTCCTCTCTTCAGTAGTAGGTTGGAATGCATCATTGATTGAGGCAGTGACACAACAACTTGTCTTCAACATTTGTGCAAATCCAGGGAGAGGGCCCCGAGGGACTGTGCATCTTCTGAAATTTGTTGGCATGAAATATTAGCGACAAACATATGCAGTTTTGATCATAGCATTGTACATAGTGGACAAATTGTTAATGGCTTCACACGCTTTCCCTACATTTTATCGATATTGTCTTATGCCAAGCTATACTTTGATATTTACCTATATTTACCTCCTACTCCCTTACAGTACCCCCCCTCCCTCCTTAGTATGGTAGAATTTTGAATCAAGACTGCGTAACTTATAATTCTCATAAAAAAGAAGAAAATACCACAATTGCCCAAAAAAGATGAAAAAGCGAGTTTGTCACGTGTTCTTCTGTCAGTGAATATTATAGCTAATATTACTGATTTATATTCACTGAAAAAAGCTTACCTAGGACAAAGGTACACAGTGATTACGTTATACTGTTACAAATATCAGTAAAATCAATTCAGACTTAATTGCAGAACTTTACGGTATTTTTGTCAACTGTCACTATATCACATTTAATATTTGGTTATTAAAAAACATTTGGTTCATGTGAATGAATTATTTTTAATATTTTTTATTTCCCCCCCACAAACAGAGAAATCCTCTTCAGTCAACACAAACCAGAGAAGAACAAAGCTAACACAACGGAGTGGGTGCACGATCCAATCAATGTTGAGAGCATTCAAGAAGCAGTCGTCCAGACGGGACAGAATGAAATTCATGGTGAGTTTATAGAAGAGAGAGAGAACAGATGAGTGGTCAGTTTGGACAACGGGAACAAGTATAGATGGGAGATTATAAAATACTGACATAAGATGTATGAGTCAATGGTGGATATTAACACAGAATACTTAAATACGAGCAGGTGATACATACTGATGGGGGGCAACAGAGTTTGTGAATGCAGGTCAAGGAGTAGAATTGATGGGGGCTGGGGGGGGGGGGCAATGAGACAAGAGAGATGAGTATGCACTACACAAGAAAGGAATACTGCAGTTTACAAAATCCCTTTCCCATTCTCAGATTTATTCAGTGTTTTCTTAACATTATACATTTACACCATATTACTTTCACATATAACTGTAGGTTTCAGTAGCCATCTCCTACTTTTCCTCCATTGGGGTGGGGGACCCCGGCACCCCCCCCCTCCTCACTCTCTTTTCTTTTCAAAACAATGTACAGGGAAGCAATGTATCCCATCGACACTTAGGAAGACATTTTGGTTGTTCCATTTTGGTTGTTCCTTATCCTTGGCAGCCAATTTCAGGTTTAGAGCAGTACATTTGTGGCCTGAAAAGAGAGAGAAATTTTCACTTAATTTGGCAATGTTTGTCAGAACCAAGATTGATTATTCTCACCACCCATCATCCTCTCTCTCTTCAAGACTTTTGTTGCCTGCATCAAAGCAGGCCTAATCCTCTTAGCTCGAGAGGAAGCTAGAACACATTTAATCCTACAGAAATTTCCCGACAGGCATCGCGACTTTGCTGTTATTTAATTCATTAGAAATCCCCTTGCAAGCAGCTGCTTCAAGATTGAATTATTTCCACTGTTCACAGCGATTCAGCTCCAGACGTAAGGAGCTTACAGAAAGCTACTGTACCTGGTATAAACCAAAGGACTAGTGAAGGGTGATATTTAATCAAGAGTTAAGGTGAAAATCCCTGCAGGGATGAGTTAAGTTTATACTGTTACAGTTTTGTCATCATCCTCTGAGACGGAATGGAATATTGATTTGGGGGGGGTAGGAACTGGGGTTGGTAATGTTGTAACTGTAAAATGGTGTTATGAGTGGCCTTAAATTAACAAGATGATTTAATCAACAGTCTCAGCAGAAGTTCATGTAACCTGTCGTAAAGTTAACTCGCATATTTTGGACAACTTGGAAGATTCTTTTAAGAAGATGTGTAGTAGAAGTGTAGTAGAACTAATGTTATTTCACTATACTCGTAGAATGTGTCACTCGTGTCATGGAAATCACAGATATATTACCATGGTGATGTTCTTCGACATTTGTCTATTAAATGAAATTTGGGGACTTTTTACACTGGATCAACAATTTAAATAGTAATAATTAATAATATATTACTCACACAGTGTAGACCCATACTCCAAGGAGGTATTGTGTGGAGTGATAGTACTATCTCTTAAGGCTCCTTAGGTCTTGTATCCCTTTATACTATTGCTTAATTAATTAATAAAATAGTTATTAATTAATTTTGAAATAGCTGGATGATATTCAGTTCCTACTTATTACTGTAGAGAATCTTCTGTTGGGCTTACACATATGATCTGGAGCACATATGTATATAAACCAATGTTGAAGGACTATATAATGGGAAGTCAACCAGAAAAGGTTATTTTAGGACAATATTGTTACAGGTTGACGATAGGTTTGGTGGTGGGGGCCAGTGGGGGGGGGTGGTTACTATGCTATACAGCTTGGCAATGACAGTGAATGGTATTCATTGTATATTGGTCAGCCATTTGAGCCCTTCTTCATTTCAGACAGTATTGCAGTTTGCACACTAGATGTATTATGTGTTAGCGGAGTGTTTAGCTCAGTGGTTAACGCCGGTGCCTTTCAATCATAAGGTCCCCGGTTCGAGTCACTCCAAGATTAATGTGTATCCAATAGTTACAGAGTTGTTGACAATTGACAATTCATAATCATGGGTGTTTATGAATATAAGAGACTGACTTCGGTCAGCTTGCGGCTTTGATAAGCCAATGATGGCTTCTTCGCAAGTTCCTGCTTGCAGGAGGATCTAAAATACATACATAATTAGCCTATATAGGTTTACATGGCTCCCTATACAGTACTGTATGTGACTGCCAGCTCTTACCCATGCAACTATCAACATTTCCACCAACTTTTTCAAATTTAAAAAGCTTCAGGAAGCAACGTAAAAATGTGTGTGTGTATGCTGCATATATACCACTGAAACCCATACATGTTTGATACACCTCAAAAACAGGATAAAGTGATACATTTTTTCACACCATTTTCATTAAACTTTCATAACTCTATATACCTTGAACATGTAATTTCATATCGGATATAAAGAGATATTTATATGTCCCATTGAACGCTGAGAGAATGATTAAAATACATACATACATACATACATATTAGTATCTGTATCAAAATCAAGAGACCTTTAAACAGAGTCTTCCTCTGCTTCGCTCTGTCTATGATCTCTTGCACATGTTGATTGAAAACACTGCTATATCTGTCAATAAGATTAATCGTTCAGAGGTTTAGATTTGATGTATCTCCTGAGGGTTACCAAGGAGATGATCTATAGATGCCTTTGAAGATGCTTTGTTCATTTGAAAGAGATCCTTTTGATGTTTGTCTACTGTAATAGAAACCTCTGAAGATAACAATGGATAATGAAAACTTAGTAGCCATGTACGTAAGTTTGACTTAAGAATACGTCAGTTATAATTGAGAACTGCCGTAGTTAGAACTGAAGACTTCTGCATCGCCGTCAGCGTCGGACAACACACACCGATATCCAAACCTGTGGAGAGGTTGGATAGTTTGTGTGTGTCACGTCGTCACTGAAGTATGACGTTAATAACAGAATATGAATGATAACCCTCTTGAGCGAAACAGAAATGACTGACATGCATGAAAGTGTCTTTTACCACTGTCCCGTTTTTTCTCATTCATGGCGATTTCATTGGATAATGAAAGATGCTGTCAACGGTAGGTGTTTCGCATCCTGGCTTGGAACTATAATTGATAGGATGCCATGTTTAATATTTGTTACCTGCTTACTGCATGATATATTTGCCTTGTTCACCCAAACTGCTGCACTTTATTCAAGGAATGTGGAAGAATGGCCCCAAACTGCCGCACTTTCTTGAAGAAAAGTGGAAGAGTGGCTAGGATGAGTGGGAGGGGGCAAGGGGTACATGGGAAGTTCTTAGAAAAGGGTGGAATGGGTGCATGACATTTGCATGTGGTGGTTTATGTGCATATGCTACTCTAGTATAGATCCACAAGCTATAAGTAACAAGGAGGTATGTGTAGGATGGGTTGATGAAGGAGTTCAAGGAGAAAGGGGTATGATGAGTCTTTCAATTGAAAGTGTTAATCATCATCAGATGTGATTAATTGCGATTGAATTACAACTTACAGACTAAAGGTATAGCAATCTACACAAGTATCATTCAACTAGAGAAACTCAATGTTTTATTATTAATGTCTTTTAGTATTTTATTGCAATTAAATATCTTTGTAGCCTTGTTGCCTCTAGCTGCTTGTATCCCCCCATCCCTCACATGCCCTCCCATTGTCTCAAGTCCCCTTTTATCCCCCCCACCCCTCCGTTGCTATCCCAAATGAAATCTTGAGCATGTCCATATGTTAAAAAATAAACTCAAATGCATGGAGATTTTTCACCATATAAGGTTAACTATTATAGTTATAGTCCTGTATTGAAAGTATTGTATGTAGTGAAGTGATGCAAGTGATTAAGAAACTAGACATGGCTATTGACACATTATACCACAAGAATGATATTACCAAGTAATTTATTATCCTTTACAAAGTATGTGTGATCACTGTCAACAATTGCAGATGCTTAGCATTATTTTACTAGGGATATACTATACGATGGATTAATATGGAAGAGAATTCCTTTAGGAAGTACATTCACTCTGTGGCTGATATATAACAGTGTACGGAAACCTGTTGTATTACAGCATAGTGAATGCAGTACTGACTTGGCAAGACGGTTATATGTTAATAACATGCAGACTGGAAGGCAGTTATTTTACTACGACACTTAGAAGCAGTGCAACATGTGCATGTGGGAGTTACAGCCAAATGGCTTAATATCACATACAATTCACGTTGTGTGGCTAATCCAACTTAAAGTTGTAGATCTTTATAAACTTTAAAGCAATCTGGAAGACCTTTTCAGGGGGGAAAACAGTGGATTTCTTTGGAATTAGAAAAAAGCCCATCTCACTTTAGCTGGCCAGGGCTCAAACCCAAGATCTACCTCTCAGATATGCTAGGTTTCATTGCTAGCTGGATATTCCACTCAGCAAGGAATCATAGTGCCCATTGGGCTCTTGTTTTTAAATCAGAGTTAATTTTTTTCTGACAGAATGCAACAAATTATGTAGAAACATTCTTCACAAATTTAACAATGTATGAAGAAATGGAATTCTACTTATCTGCTAACTTGTGAATGTACAGTACTGTAGGAAGTTTACTATTTATATCTTAGGTTTATTGAAGAAGAATAAATCAAAATGGTCTTTCTGAAGAGGTAGCTATCATAAAGCATATATATATGTGTGATAATAACATGCAACCGCTCAAAAGATATAATCAAAACCAAATTTACCAACTTAGTGACGAACATGTCATGATTAAACCTCCTGTGTGTGTGTGTGTGTGTGTCGTCTTGTATCCTTGGACATAAAGGTCATTGTTAAAGTTATGAGTCTTATATGAAAGATATAAATTACTCACATAATTCCTGCAAAATGAGATGGCCTTGGTATGTGATTATTTTCAAACTTGAAGAAAATGGAAACAAGAAAATAGTTGGGTGGGATCAATCGAAGAAATTGAAAGGTATAAATTCTGAGATGTTGACAACTTCCAAAGATAGAGTGTCCATATCCTAAATTATTCTCAGTTATACACCATTGCATTTGACTGAATCAAGATTTGAAATTGAACTGCTTTCTTCAAGTTCAAAGCTTGAAGTTCTGTCAATGAATTAGAGCGTAGGAATAAAGACGGAATTAAGAGGAATTCATCCCCTTTCCCCGGGATCCAGTTAAATTGGGGGAGGGAAGGCGTTAAGAAATGGGCAATTTTATCCACATTTGAAATTCACTACCAGAGGAGATTTTTAAGTTTCCATTTCTGGTGCAATTTTTGTCCTCATCTTACGCTCCCATCAGCCTCCCTTCCCCGCCCCTCCCACCATCTTTTTTTTGTCTGTGGTTCAAATTGACTATGTCCCATTAAATCTTTATCCAAGACTGCATGCGAGATCTCTTACCACACCCCCAACCCCCCCTCACCCCCCCCCAATAAAAATTGTCTGTCAAAAGTATTGCTGAAAAGGGTAGATTCACATCTACTTATTAAATCATGTGTTTTAAGTGCTTTAAGGAAAACTGATAGGTTTATAAGTAGTCTGCCAAAATTTACAATTATCATATATATTTTCAAGGTACGTATATGGAAGAAAAGACACAAAGAAATTAGGACATTAAATTTTGGATACCTGGTGATAATATTAACAGAATAATATTGATTTATGGATTAAGCATGTATAAATAGCATCTATAAACATTGAACAACATAAATTAGATTATACTATAGGTCTGGGTATCTTTGGTCATTAAATATATTAAGTTTGTTGTTTTGTTACTGATACGACAGGTTTCTCAGCATCATTTTATTCACCTTACATGTTACTGTTGCCATGGTCAATTCCCTCGTTGCATAATAACACTTACAGATTCAGTTTGAGACTTGCTTCATTTCATCTGTCAGCTTTGATTCAAATACAAGATTATCTCTTTTATGCAAAGACATCATCTCCAAATGTCTGCACATCTGAAGAGTCCATCAGACAAAGTCTAGTTTTAGATGATTAAAGGACAGTTGGTTCTGTCTAATAAAACACAAACTAAGGTACAGGTGTATGTATACTGTAATGTTTGGTACATTCAGATGTCCAGACTTGGAATTAATTTGCTTTCACTAGCAGATAATAATCACACAAGAGAAAGAAATGAAAAGTATCAACTAATAGGTTTTTATTCAACCGTGTCTCATACAGCTCTGTTTATAAAGAGAGTGTACAAGATAAATGAGTCACACTTGTGGTCAAGGGGTTAGGGGGAGGGGCCTTGAGACTGAGATGAATGGCCTCATGTTAAACCTACTTAACAATGACATCCTTTATTGGCTACTGTCCAGCTCACCTATTGCCTTTTACTTTAGACTAATCCACATTGTTTAATACTAGTGGTGTATATCATATTTAGTATACTCATCATATATACATCATCATACATACCACATACAAATGTGGTTTAGCATTAATAACAGTAATGAAGGATCATAAACTCATGGCAATTACTGTGCTCACTCTAACAGACCAAATCCTTCTGCATAAATTTTCACCCTACAAGATGTAAATGTTGCTCTAGTTATGTTTCCAAGCCTTTGAGTGTTCCATGTCGAATTAAGGCCTCAGTTCCCTCTTCCGACTCGACCAGGTTTTTTTCCTGCTGACGGGTGAAGTGATCTTGGTCTTCCCTTATCAGGTTTCTCCATTAAAAGCATCGAGCACCGTCTGTCGGTGGATAATTATCTCCTTCTCATCCTGAATGTTTTCTCTCTCCATCTCAGGAGGGATGCTGCCGAAGTCTTTGATGGTGAGGTATAAATACATCGACGAGATGAGAGAATTGAAACTTGTTGTACCCGATGACAGCTCCAGCAGGCAAGCCATGGCTTGGCTGAAAGCTATGGAAAAGGTGAGTATAGGAAAATGGTCACAGTACAGTGTTTCTTCCCTTTTAAGAAGTCTCCTAGTGGTAAGTTCCTTTATACTGTATATATTGTGGATTGGCTGTGGTGTGTTTGTGTGAATGCAAATATGAAATACAAAAGTGACCCAAATATCTGAAAACAATTGTCCAAAGGTATAAATGGGACAGTTACATAACACATCCATGGAAGAGATAAACGTCAGGCACTCCACGCTGCTGTGTGAAATATTTACTTGAGTTTCGTGAGCATAATATATATGATAGTTTGTTGCATGAGCCTTCTGGCACAGTCTTGATTTTACCTCGAGATCATCCATTTGAAAACTGATTCAATCAATACTCAGCCTAGACATCCAACATTCTTCATTGCAACTGTATCAAATGTAGACTATTTTGCAGATGAAATTAGGGAAGAGTTATTAATTCCAGTGACTGGTAAAATAATTTGCTTATTTCACATTTTTGAGTAAGATAACATGATTTCTTAGTAGTGATTTTATTGAGGGACCCTCGTGCTAAGTTATATTAGCATTAGTTTTTGTTTTCAGTCTGGATTTTATAAATATTGATATATATGCAAACAGCTGCTTTAGGCAAAACATATTTATTATGAGTAAGGTTACTTTTTTCTTGTATAAAAGATGTGACTTTTGTTTGTTTTTTAATTGCTTTAGTAGTTATAGACTATAGTGTAGTTCCCATGTACATTCAGTGCCAGTTTAATGGTTGGCAGGACTATCAAGTGACTTAACTCAGTCAGTGGATTAATTGCATGCTATTGCCAATTTTGTGGAATGTCCTTGTGTCTACCTCTTCACCTCCCTCCCTAACCCCTGCTTGCCTCCCCCTCCCCCTTCCTTCTCCCACATTATTTTTGCACCTAAGTAAGTGGAAAGAGAAAAAAAAAGATTATTGACATGTCTCTTTGTTTACCCTTTCTTACAGGCTGTTCGTTTATTACAATTGGGAAATGAACCCTCATAGTACATATTGCCGCAAATCCTGCTCCGAGTGGTAAAATCCGATGTTTGTTTCAGTTAATTTCTCGCAATGATGAAAATGGAATATTTGTCACCAAGAAGACGACACCAGCTTGCCAATATTTCAAGGTTTCATTGTGGAAACTTGTAGGAAACCTTTTGTGATTAATCTTGAGGTTACAGTATTTTATTTTCCTGCCAGTCATCCACCAAACGAAGATGGGATTTATTGTGAGTGTACTAACAGTAAGAGTGCAAATTATTTATTCATATATCTATAATAATATATATTTAAAAAAATACAAAATATTTCAGTATGCTTAATGATGATCAGCATGGTGAATAGTCAAGTAATTTTTTTATTTTTTTTTATTTTTTATGAAAAGCTGATGAAACTGACCACAAAGCACAATATAAAAGCTAAAAACATACTGCTGAACCTATAGCGCAAAATAGACACTAAAAAAAACACCAAAACAGTTTTTTTTCCCACAAAAATACAGGCACACTATACAGTAAAGGTCAAAGTTCATCCCATGCACTTTTCTTATTTGCTCTGCTTCTAAAGTCAACAGTGTATCACACAAGTATTACAACTATTTTTTTAATTTGTGTATAATTTTGTTTTATGTCAATAAACTATGAAGCATACAGCAAATTTGAGGCCCTTTTAGGAACAAAGTCTGACCTACACCTTTCTATCACCCACGAAGAATGTTACTATTCTACCTTTCAAGACTATGACTAAACTACCAAGTTTTTCTAACAATTGTTTTCTTCTGTTAGGATTGGCAGTGCTCTGGTGCAATAACTGCATATATTCATACAGTATAGCTGTCCCAGATGCAGGGTGTTATTGGTGGCAAATGGTCAGACAATCAATATATATATATATATATATATATTAGTGTCTACTTTACAGTCACTCTTCAAGTCATTTCTCACCAAACTGAAAATGATTGGCAAGCAAGATGTCAACTTAACAGAAATCTCTTAAAATACATTCTTATCATCGTCCCATCACATGAACTTGGGCAGTAGGGTAGCGAGAAATTTGCCAAGGGAGGGGCGAACCTGTAGGCAAATTATCAGAGCCGTAGATTCGGCATTGAAAACTATCTAAGCGTAGCGCCAACATGAGTTGGCGCTACGCGCACAAGGAAATTTGGCTGAAAATGCCTCCCAGATCGCTGGAAATGGCACTTCCCAGGCCTTGTAAGTTGCATCTAAGCTTGAAATTATCAGCGATATCATAAAAACATACAAAAAAAATATGCTCAAGGGGGGGGGCGGTTGCCCCCTTCGCTCCCCTTGGCTCAGGCCTGAACTCGGGTTATGAGATACCTTTGAGTTCATTTTATAATGATGTATTGGTAAAAGACAATTGAATACACATGTACATAACCAGCACTGATACATTCGAGTGGCATAAAGGTATTTTGATCCTCAGACAATTAATTCTCTTTTTTTCACCCATGGTAATATCATCTCATTTGCATGATATGAATATTCAAACGAAAAATAATCGTTAAGGATATACTGCAATTGACTCTCAGATTTTCTTTTACTTATTTCAGAATTTCAGAAATGAATGATACAGTTAATTTTGTAATAGGGATAATAACATTTGTAGGCAAGTTTCCTTGTTTCAAATCTGTGATTTGAGTTCAGTATAAAATGCATGAAATATTACAAGACAACACTTTTCCTTGAATTTAGTTTTACTCATAATCAACCATATAAACATTTTTTTTTCCTTCTTATATCTGAAAATTAAACTAAATGAGTTACATTTTGTGATACCATGAGACTTGCATAAATAATGTTGTCTTCTTTCTTTTGCCATAAAAAAGAATCTATAAAAATAAATTTTAAGATATTTTTCAAACTTTTCTAGTCAAACCTGACATTAAACTCACCTTCAGTAGCATTGTTGTGATGGTTTTCTTTTATGAAGGCAAGCCTGTACAAGTAGAGATATTAATTGATGATCCTGGAAGTCTGCAGGCTCAAAGAGTGTCTTCATGCAATCAATCTGCGATGAGAGCATTTGATCAGCAAGTGACTACTTCTAAACCAATCATTGAAAATGGTGGTGCAGCAGTCTGCATCCAACCTATTATTACAGTTAACTAATTACAGACCTTTTAGATGAATGATTGAATTTCTCTTGAATTTTTTTCGATTAAATTGATGCACATTGGTTACATAGCGTTCAAATATTTTTGTATACATTAAAGGAAAACTTAAGGCAGAAAAATGAGTTGTAATGTTTTCAGATGTGTTGAAAACCATTACCATCAATCCAGGTTGTTATTTCTGTACGACTTTTAATTTATTTGGAAAAGCCCCTTTAAACAGCTGCCGTTAAATCAATTAAAGTGACTGAACCACATAGTCTAACACACATACCTGTTAGGTCAGTTGTTCGAACGCAGCACAAAAGCTCAAAGGGTAAATACGTAAAGGGTGTTTATGACCTCGCATGACCTACAGTACGTATCATGCATCACACGATATCTTAAGGAAAATGGTGTTGAATGTCATGCAAGCATGATCTGTTGTTTGTGTAAAGTTAAAAAGGTTTTGGTCTAGTTGTTAGAATATATAAAACAGTGGATTGAACTGAGGAGCCAAATGTCATTATCAAGTTGAGCCTTAAAGGAGCATTCCAGAGATTTAATATATTTTAAATGGTGAATATTTAAGAAACAGGAGTAGCTATAGAAATATTAATAGTACCCACTTTTCTCTTTTTTTTCTTTTTTTTTCCTTTTTTTAGACTATAACGTTTATATGAAGATACAAAATCTGCTTGGTCATCCTTTAATTGCATGTTACCTTTATACCAGCATAGTGTTAATTTTGTGTGATTGTCATTAGTAACCCAATGCTCAGAATCAAATCTATATAAAACACATATTCCTCAGATATCTGGAGTCAGAGGATTTTATCTTGGGGGAGAGAGAGCAGGGTGGATAGCAAAGGGGGGGGGTATGGGGGAGTTGAGGAAGGGTGCTGTTTTACCAAGTTGTACCAAAGAGTGTCCATTATGCCATTGATAGCGGACCAAGTCTCAAATCAATATCAGCGTGTTTCGTTTAAGTGAAAATTATTTAATTTTTTACAGTATTTATTTTTGCATTTCATTTTATTTTGGTCATGGCTGGTAGTTTTCATTGCAAGTTTTCACCTCAAGATCTTCATACTAATATAATTAATTTACCAGATGGACAAGTTATTTTCAAGTTTTACTCTTTATTTCTCCATTATTCAAGGATGATTAAAATTGTCAGAAAGGTTCAAAAGTGTTTTCACGAGGCTTTGTACTTTTCCAACTTTTTCTCTTCTCATTCGAGTTGGAAGTCTTCATCAAACAGACTTTGTAAGATTTTTCATCTAATGAACATGCACTGTAATGACCACTGGCTTTCCTGGGGCATGCAAAGTCTGGACCTCCATCCCACTAATCGGTCCCCTCACCCCCCCCCTTTCCCAATTCTCTCTTCCCAACCCCTGAAAAAGAAAGAAATAAGTGCAACTCATATTTCATCATCGCTTTATCCCAAGAACCATAACAAAAATTGTGACCTCTCAGAGTTTGTCTCTCCCTTTCCCCTTTAAAGTTAAATTCTCACATCACAGCTGGGCAAAAACATGGTTTGTTATATATCATATGGACATTATGATGTTAATTTAACAGAAAATATAATACGACATGTTTAGTTGTGTGTGGTTGTATCATTTAATTTCACTGTACTTCATCTTGATCATACGGTCTTGATGGAAGCAAACAGGCTGAGAGTGGATCAGTTTGAAGTTGTTTGGTTTTCGTGTCCAGGCAAAATCTCAGATGAATTTTCTTTACCCCTATAGCGAGGAGTACCATCGAGTTGCTGATCATTCGATAACCGATAAAAATGGAAGCGACAGAGATCAAAATTTAAAGTGATCAATTAACAAACCGCACAGAATCTATATGTCAACAGTTTGCCAGTGTTGAGAAGACATTTAATACTGTGCACAAGTGTGCCAAGTTCGGTGCCGAGTTAAGGTGCCGAGTTCGAGTCACTCCAAGATTAATGTATGTCGTCCAGTTACAGAGTTGTTGACAATTCATAATCATTGATGTTTAATATGAATCTAAGAGACTGACTTGGGTCAGCTTGCGGCTTTGATAAGCCGATGATGGCTTCTTCGCGAGTTCCTGCCTGCAAGAGGAATACAAACATACATACACGCATACACACACACATACACCCACACATACACACACACATAACTACAAGTGTAGAATAAGAATGTTTCGGCAATCTACAAATCTATGCAAACTTTTGTGTTCTTATTGTTATTGCTATTTTATTTTTGTTTTATTACTTCCTTACTATTTTGATGTAGCACATTTTAAAATATGTTAAATTGCATATTATCGTTTACGACAAGATGTCTCAATCATGTGAAACTTTTATCTTTAAATGTGTAATTTTATCTTTAAATGATGCTTTAAGCAGGGAACACTACTCTGTTGCAATGATCATTTAGATTTTTTTTTTTTATGTTTCTACTGTAAGGTGTTGTAAGCAACCCAAATTGCCTTAATAATAATATTATTTTCATGCTAAGTGCCTCTCTGATGATAAGTTTGTAAAATGAAGTATAGAAAAGGAGGAATTAAAGATCCTTATTAATGAAGTGACCATCCAAGCACCTTTGCAAGGCCAATATGTAAAATGCCTGATTGATAAGGTGGGTTTGTTAGTGCATGGGTAGAAAGTGTCATCATAATATTTAATATTACATATCTTCCTTCAAAGAATTGAATCAACCACTGGTAACGTATTTATGTGACAGCATCAATTCACCTTGACTTCTTTGGTCGAGAAGTACATACTAGTATGTGGGTATATAAAGTAAATACTGCCATGTTTTTATTAATTTTAGACTTTTAAATGTCAGCTCAAATCAAACAATTATTTGGTTGGGCCCCAACATTCATTGCTGACACTGTTTTACCTGTATTGCATTTAAAGCTTCAAAGTTTCGGAAAAGTTATTTTGTATTTTGGAAAAATTTAGTGCATTTCCATTTCACTGTTTAAATATAGAATACTTCCAAAGAGAACATACTTAATAAGAAATGTTGTGTTATACTATGATCAAGACCAGAATGAAAAGGTTTGGTAGTTAAGAAATTGAAAAAAAACTGTATGTTGCGGATATAAAAGGGGTGTGATGCTATTTATCATCTTGAATTTTCTCAAAAATGTCACAAGTAACTGCCCCCTTTTAAGTCAAGGTGTTTTGGTATCTCAGTAATGTTTTTACTTCCATTCCAACAACATGTCAGGTAATTCCAGTCAGAAATGAAAATGCCACAATACTTGTGCAAAATCTAAGGGAGGGGAAGGGTAAAGAAGGGGGAGGGGAGGGTGAAGAGGAGGGTAAGGTCTGTGCCACTTCAGTGGGTACAATGAGCATACTTTCCTACAGTTACAGTTAAAAGTTTATTATTGGCTAGTGGATTTCACAAACCCTTGCTTTTAAACTGGGAGAACTCTGCTTTTTGTCAGAGTCTGACAATCCTGCACTTTTGCCAACTCTGTGTACCCCTTGATTTATTTTTGGAATCATTTCATATTTGTGTGTTTTGAGAATCATAATTTGGAACAAATTTTCAGACAATTTCAAAGAAGTATTATCTGTAAAGGAAAGATCTGGTTGCTATGGTATAAAGCATAGTGTAATGTATCAGAATGCGCTCTCGATGACAAAGATTCATTCAATTGGTGATATTCTTTATTCGGCATTGTCTTTGTTTTTCGGTCGATATTTGTAATGTAATTGTGAAATAAATAAACAGAAGATTAAAAGAATTTCAAATCAAAATATTTGGTTTTCATAATTCTTCCTATTTTTGTAAATCACTCTTTATACACATCATCAATCCACAAAGGAATTAAATCTCATACAAATTTCATTTACATTAAAGCCAAATATCTTATCCGATAAACTGAAGTAAAGAATGTAACATGGACAGGGCTGTTTCAAATATCTCTTAACGAGGGCGCCAGTGAGCATGTCAAGTGATAATGTCACATCAGATAAAGGAATGCAAAATATATTCCAAAATTTGTGGAACACTAATGAGTTCATTTTATCCATGATACGAAATGTACAAATCTAAAAGTTTTACTAAGGACCGTTCTTCTCAATGAGACATTCACATCAGAGTTTTTGGTAAAAATTGTGAGCAGAGCAAACATAGACATCAATACTTAAGTCCTTACATATTCTGTCAGCCCTCAAAGATTCAGTAGATGAGTCCCCTTAATACTGCTACAGAAAGGAAGGAACATGTTTAACAACTCCTAAGGGTTTTGAGTCCCCTTAATACTGCTAGAGTAAGGAAAGAACATGTTTAACAACTCCTATGAGTCCCCTAGGTCTTATGAGTCCCCTTAATACTATTACAGTAGGTGAAGAACATGATTAAAAACTCCTAAGGGTTATGAGTTCCCTTGACACTTCTAACAGTAAGGAAAGAACATGTTTAACAACTCCTAAGGAATTGAAATAAGACTAGTTTGATCCATCGTATTCTTATTTACTATATATGGTAGGTTTGGTAAAATTGCAGACCCAAAGGCAAACGTCTACTTTATGCCGACACCATTACATGAATTTTGATAAATGTATCTTCACACAAGCAGAAACAAGCTTGAGGTAGTTACCTTCACTTAAATACACGATAAAGTCTATTATAGCAGAGGTGTGACTTACAGATGCTCAAACATGATTTGGAAAGTCCTGGCAATAATTAAATTTAGGCATTAGCAAGAACATTACAATATCCTTGATGTTTCTATTCTCAAACTTGTTTACATAAAATACTTTGAAGTGTTTCCATAATGGCAAATATGGAAATCTGATCTGTCTTTAAAGTTGACAGCTACATCGTAGTCTGGTTTGGAAATTTCATGTACCCTCTGCTTCCCCTTACATCCCCCTTACCAAGACCATCACAACCCTTTACAATTACTGCATCTAATTCACTGATCTAAGCAAGTGACCACCCCCTTCTTACCATGTCTTCCCCTTCCCATCTACACTTGACATCAACCTAGTTACAGGCTGACTCTAAAATAACTTCCGATAGCTACATCATGAACACATGACTTCACATCCAGATTTCTGAGACATTACTGAGTGTGTGGTTCATTCCATTGCCGACATCTCAAACTCAACTGACTCAAGTGACAAAGATATCTTTTTTGAGCACCCCATGTGTATTCCTGAGTTTAGGAAGCCCAATGCTCAGTGTTTAAGCACTTCTTTGAATATTCGTTCAGTTTATTGGACCAAAGCTGTGGTTTTCTATCGGGACAGAAACTCAAACACGACTTCTTCATGCACTAAACTTGTAATCAGCATAAACCCTGTCAAAGAGACTCTTACATGGTATATTAGCCCTCAACTTGGCACAGAGTAAGAATGCCCCGGACATCTTCCTGTGGAGGGAATAAGTTTCCTCCGGTGGAGGGGTGAGACGATTATCCACCATGTCTGGTAGGAGCACCTGTATCCTCCGGGTCGTGTCTTGAACGGCAAAGTCAAAGTCACCTTCTAGAGCAAATGGTTCTCCGAGTATCATGACAGCTTCCACGTGAGCTTGCTGCATGACCTGTGTCGGGATTTAAATCAAGAGAGGAGAGTTATCCAACCATCTTGAAAAAAATTAAAAGCAAAACAGTAAAAAAAGTGAACACTTAACTGTGTAGGAAAGTCTTCACCTGTTAATGTTTGCTAAAGATTACAAACTTTGATGACTATGTATAGTTTTCTACAGAAAGATTACTTTTTTTCCCACATTTTGCCGAGTAAGATTACCAGCTTACGATATTTTCTGTTCTCTTTTTGTCAGCTTTACACAGGATAAGTTTAGATGTAATTTTCATATCAATGGGACACCTCTTTCCTGATCAATGGAAACGAGACGTCTTAAATTAAAGTTTTAATGTAAAGTTCGATTGATAATCATATCAAAATGCACCAGAATAGCACTTCACTTTTATTCTGAAAGATATCTCACCACCCTAAAGGCTATAGATCATGCCTGATCATAAAAGGCTTGCTTGAGATAACACCTTATATCAACAGTAGCAAATTTGAAGTTCAATTTGAATTCTCACGGCAGCCAGAGATGACAACAACATTTAATTTCTTCTGCCCGACTGAACTTGTCTGTCTTTAATAGTGGATTGTCAGGCAGTGTGCTTGTACTAAAGACTACAACTGATCATGAATTTACAGTTTCAAATCAAGTCAGATTCGGTCATGGAAACCCAACATGTAGCGGTTTCCCCAGACTGGCAGTTGTACCTTGGGTCACAACTAAGATCACCCAGGGTCAACAAATATAACCAATCAGAGATAAATAATTTAGCATGTGACCTATCCAAGCAACGATCATATAACAAAAAACAGCCCTTGAATGAGCTTGTCAGTCGCTCAGTGTGTCAAGGTCAGTTTTGAAAACCTTTGCCTCTTGAGGACTATGGAAACTAGGTCACAATGTGTCAAGCTGGGTCAGTTTGCACCGAGTCCAGGCATCGTACGGCCTGGCATAAGATGACTGACCTTTGTTTCGTATCCAGTCAGGAATCCAAGTTTGATGGAGTTTTCTAACACTGCATCTTTATTGCCGGTTGAAGCACCACGGATGATCTGTCGAAGAAAAGGAAGGTCAAAAGGTTGAAAATTTTTATTTTCAAAATTTAGCTACTCATCTTTATGAGAGGATCTACAAATAGCTTGGGATATATTCTAAGGACCCCCGAAATCCAAGGATGATATGTTGTACTCACCTTCATGTAAGTGTCCACAAATGACTTGGGATATATTCTAGTTGCACCAAAGTCTAGAAGTGCAATCTGAAATTCAGAGAAATAAACTCAATGAATATTAATATATCATACATCTCTCAAAGTGTAGGCCCAGGTGTTTATTGTAGGTCATTAGTGTGTTCCCTTGAGAAGGGGAATTTCTCATTCAATCACAATTTACTTGTTGTTATTGTGTTTATCATAGCTCACTTGATGTGGAAAGCCCTGGTGTTTATTGTAGATCATTAGTGTGTTCCCTCGAGAAGGGGAATTTCTCATTAAATCACAATTTACTTGTTGTTCTTATGTTTATCATAGCTCACTTGATGTGATGTAGAAGCCTTTGGTGTTATTGTCGTCCTATAGTTATTTTTCTCTTGCAGGAACTTCCCTTATTAAATCATGTTTTCATATTTCTTTAGTGTTTATCATAGCTCACTTGATGTGGAGGCCCAAGTATTATTCTTGGTCAATCGTTTGTTTTCTGTAGCAGGGCCTTTCTTAGTAGATCACAGATACACATATAACTTCTTTCTACCATGGTCATGGCTATCATTTATGTTTTCCAACAAGACACTTCAATACACACATATATATAATTAATGAAGGTAAATAAGCAACATGCATAATGGTGAAAGGAAGTGTTCTATGAAACTCGGGGCTTAACAAAGTAGAACACTCCCACACAAGAAAAGGAAGAGAAAAAACAATGAAAAAAAGGAAGCAAGACTTAGAACAAGAAACAACAAAATGTCTTTACTTCTGTTTACACACTTATAAAAACAGAATGAATGAACACACTTGGTCACTAGCTGAGGTAATAGCCTTGCTGTTTATTCTAGTATCCTTCATATGTTAACCTTCCTACTGTTACCTTATATTGTATTTAGCTCGTACAAACATATGAGAAATCAATTTGAAATTGAAATTGAAAAATAAAATGAGATGGCAAATAACCAACACTTAAACTAGTCGTTATAAGTTAATCAATGATAAACTGAATACCACCTATCTTACTGAAGTAACACAGAGAACTAATAATCCTTGATGCTGTGCTAAACGACTGTTTTCTAGAAATGTGAGGTCGATGGAAAGCATTACGAACTGGCAAGGGAAAGAATATTTTTTGTTCTTAATATGCCATTGCTAAATTTTCTTCCATGGACTATCCCAATGGCCTTTATCTAGTCCAAAATTACGTATAAACGATTGCATGTACTAAACCATTTACACTTGACTCCAGTAAAATGAAGAACATGGCTTTCTCACCTTCTTGGTTTCTGGATTGTAGAGAAAGTTTGACCAATTAGGATCTGTCTGCATCATTTGCCATTGGTATAACTCTGTTAGACATAGCCGCAGGATGTTTTCACAGATCTGAAGAAAAGGTGACAGCAACTTTTGAAATGATTGCTTAACAGGCAATGGTTAAACCAATATGAGAAAATAAGTATAATAATTACCCTGCTTGCTTAATCATTAGTTGATCTTTCTGATAAAAATATTGTAAACCAAAGTTTCTTTTTTCTTCTCTTTATCGCTGTTTCTTTTACTCTCTCCCATCATTACACAATGGTACATTGTTATTCAAAGATTCAGATGTAGGCTTGTCTGGTAGTTTGGGATTTCATGTTCAAGTATCGTGAATAACACCATTTACTAAAAAAGTGATGGTTTACACTTCTTCCCAAAGGGAACTTGTATCCTACACCCCACCCCACCACACCCTACCCCAACCCACCCTTGTCACTCTATTAAACCGGTCCCCACATTCCCATCGAGTAATAGATACAATCAAGATTAAAATCAAACTCACATGGTTCCTGGTTTCCTGATCAAGGTCTGCTGCTTTCTCTAACGAAATTCCTTCGACGAATTCGCTGGTTAGCACTTGTTTGGACGAAAGGTCAAATATTACCTCTGGCACGAAAAACACATCGTCCTCTGTCAGGAGTTTCCTGAGAAGAGACAGTTATAAAACAAGTGGGAGGAACAAATTCCATGACTCTGTTCAATGGAAAATGTTTTTCATTTTTTGGGGGGGCAAATTTGCAGGAGCAGACAAGACTCAAGAAGGAGACAATTTACAAGAGTCATTCTACTTTCCATGACTTTTAATGTGTCTACTCTTTTCCATGACTTTATCATGCCTGGATATTGATTTTCAACTTAAAGTGTTTTTCTATTGCACGCAAGGTTTTCAAAACACTCTTAATGCAGCTCACTGAACCTCATATCAAAATAACGTTTTATCTGACCATAAATCAGCTGAAAACAAAGACTTTTGTGGTATGTAAGAAAGGGAAAGGGTGAAATATTTATACATTGGGTAGCTTCCACAAATAGCCTATATGTGTGGTAGAATATACAACATGATATATGGACAACACCTATGTAGCAGAATGTTATGTGATACTTCATTTTTATCGTTGGTCTTCAAAACATCCTTCACTGGAGATGAAGCCTGCTGGTAAAATATTTCACTGTGACTTACCCACAAGATTAAATTCATCTCCCCCCCCCCCCTTCTTAGAGTGCAGCTTTAAGATTAAGTTTTCTCAGCATGCATCTTTAATACAATAACATAGTTACCTGATTTTTTCAGAGCATTCTGCTTCTCGGTGGTAATCTACTTCCCAGCCAAGTTCCATCTTCATGACATCAATTGCATTCTCAGCATACAGCCCTGGTTTATGAAAAATAGAAAGATATAGTTTATGTAAAGGTTATCCTTCATCTTATTTACAGAGAACATTTACAGGGAACAATACTTTAAAATTTACACATGATAACACAGTATTAACACAGTGTTTACACAGTGTTTACACAGTTTTTACACAGGTACAAAGCATGCAATCCATACACTTATGAGTGTAATGTTCTCAACAGTGAGTGGTGTTGATGATAAATATTAAGCTACCACATAATTTTGACTTCATATTTTTTGCCCTCTACCAATTCAATATACATCTGAAATCTGTACAGGTGCATAAGGGCATGTGATCTTATTTTAGAGAAAACTCTGTGTGAAATAAAACTGTAGAAATTTATGAAACTACATCGACTTCCATTAAGATAATAATCAAAAGATGCCTGACAGGCAATGCAAGAATAATTGGGTTATATGGTGCAACAGTAGAAGGTTAAAACAAAAACAAAAATCCAAATATGAAGTTAAAAAACAAATATATAATGATCTTACCAGGAGGGAGAACATTCCAGACATTCAACACTGACATTAAGTTATTAATGTCACTTTCGATACCTTCAGCGACACCAGGGTACTGATGGAGAAATAACAATATAATAATAACCTTTAGTCTCTTACAATACAAAATGATAACATTTATTAGTCTAATTGCATTAATTATGCATGAATTATGCATTAACCTGTCTGTATTCTGTGCGTGTTTTTGTCCCTTCTGTTACTGTAACTTGTCATTTAGCCTCTGAAGAAGATCCTGCTAGGATCAAAACATCACCCCCTCTTACTTTTACACATTCTCTTACACAGGCTCTTTGGTGGATAGGCAGTTTGCTAATGGTTTGCTAAAAACTGTTAGCAAACTGCTGACCTACTGCAAAATGCCTGTGTGGGTTAAAAATGTTAAAAGTTAGAGGGGCTAGCAGGATCGTCTTCAGAGGCTTAACTGAAACAAAAAAACAAACTAAGGACACATTATAAAGAGACACAGATGGTCAGAGAGTTAAATTGGATAAATGAGGAATGAATAGAGCAAAAATAGACACAAAAAGGAGAGGTAAGATGGAAAAGAAAGAGTGATGAGAGGATTAAGGGCTGTGGTGATAATCTCTGAGGGGTGTAACAATAGGATTAAGGGCTGTGGAGATAATCTCTGAGGGGTGTAACTGTAAGCAATGTAACACCTATTTACAGTGTATTCTAGCAGCAGTGAGTTCAGTCTGCAATTTTTCCAACTCACAGATTATTGCCTATAATATTATTAAAATTGGTCACACTATGTCACTTGTCTGGATATTTCCACCAGGTGAAGGTTAATGAATTAAGTGATTAAAGAACTTTGATTCGGTCCTCAACATTTTGTCGTCAGGGGACTCGTTAGTAGCAGCGTAGAATACACAGCTAAAAACTACAAGTTTTCAAATGTTAGACATTTACTCACTGTTTTTGTACAGTAACAGTTGGCTAGTCAAGCAAGCTATTGATGTAAGATTTTGGTATAAACCAGAATTGAACATCTTGAATATCAACTCAAAAACACTGCTTAAAGGAATATATTGTTCACTAGAGAGGGTTGTTTGGTATTTACTATCCTTTGGTGTAGACTTATTTATCAGAGATTGAAATCCGATGGGCGGGGGGGGGGGGGAGATATGGGAGTTGGAATTAATTGCCAGATAGCTTAATTCCATTTACAGAAATTTGTTTGGGAAATGATAAAACACAACAGATTCTACTATAATTCTGAGACTAGGTTTTATTTTGCCATGATATTTGCATCAAAAATGGTTGTGCAAGTCTAACAAACATTTTCACATCACTGAAATACCCACATCGATATTACAAGACCAAAATTAATTTAAAAATGTGCTCATCTCAGAAGCATTCTTGATGTTGTTCCAAAATTTTTTGCTGGCACAAGGATCCCTTAAACAAATGATGTGAACCATTCACTTCAACCAGTGAACAATAGGCAATTAATTATTCTTACTGACTTAATTATTACATCTTCTGCTCAAGTTTTAACACAACTCTAAAACAGGGTTCTGCAAGGTTCCCCACAAGTCTTGTGAACTTTTTACATCATGCAATGACTTTAATCAATGATGACAACAACTGGTCCAGTCCTCAAAATTGTAAAAAAGACAGGCTAGTGTTGTCAGTGTATGATCTTTTGAAAGCCACAAACTCAGCAAACAATGCATTTGTTGCTGGCATCCGTACACCAAACGGTCTACAGCACACATTGTGCTGAGCATATTTGTACAGTGCCATTATATTTAGTCAAGGCCCACCAGCATGTTTGACAATCCTTCCATATTAGACAACGCAGCAGGAATGTTAAGCATAAAAGATTATGTGTAAAAGTAAGTTGGCCTGACGTTTCGATCCTAGCAGGATCTTCTTCAGACGCTAAATGACAAATAACGTACAGTAACAGAAGGAACGAAAACACGCACAGAATACAGACAGGTTAATGAGCATAAAAGATGTAACATCACACATTCTTTGACAAGAACTAGCAACGACAATGACTGGTTGTTAACAGCATAATATTAAAAGTCCAAACACAACTGATTCATCAGTTTGCACAAACACAGAGCTATTCTGTACAACTCAGTCTGAGAAACTAGTTTTGTACATATAAAACTGAGTTGGTCCGTTGTTTCTTCTTCCAAGGTCACCTTTATTTTTTTATTTTTTTATTATTGTCATCTTTAATGAGGGTAGTCCTGCTCAGTGTAGAAGCACTGCTTTCCAGAGGAGCCCTCCTTTAGAAGATCCTGCTTGATTCTAAAGGTCGGGCCCTCTTGTTTTTATGTATCTATCTACACATGTATTTTTCGGTAGATTTGCAGTTATGTATGTTAACAGGTTATTTTCTCTCTTTGACAACTAGTATCAAGGTGTTGAAGAAATAGAGCCACTAACTGACCTGTATTTTCATGGCTACTTCTCGGCCATCCTTAAGGGTTGCTAGGTGGACCTGACCGATGGAAGCTGCGGCAAAAGGTTTCTCTTCAAAAGATTCCAAATTCTGCCTCCAATCCTCTCCTAGTTCCTTCTGTAAAACTTTCTATTCAAGAGAGATGTTGCACAAAATAGAAGTAAAAAAATAAACATAAAGAGACAGCTTTGCAAAACCTATCAAGGTTAGTTTGGTGTATTTTCAACGTCACCAGCTAGGATTTTGGTAATGATAACTACTGCTTTAGCCCTTGTAAAACTTATGCAAAGTTAAAAACAAACAAACAAACAGATGATTAAAACAAAACTCTACTGGCTGGATTTGTGGGATTAGTTAACAAAATAATCAATTAGTCAAAGTAATAATTGACTTGTAATTGTTCTAATGCAGGTATTGAACCTACCTAATTTTGGCTGAATGAGAAATGAATTGTTACCAAGGGTGAGCACATTATTCAAGGATTCGAAGATTAAATATATGTCTTACCTTCATCTGCCACGATGGCATGAAATCTGCACTCTGTCTTACACGTTCGAAGATCTTCTGTAGTTCCGGGCTGATCATGGTATTGTCTGAGAAAACCATATGAGAAGAATAAAACTAGTTAAGTAAAACTAATTAAGTAAACTAATTAACTACTACAGATTTGTCTGCTGTGAGAGTGATAGAGGCCTGCCGTATGCTGAGCAATTATCTTTATGCTGAGAAGTGGCGGACCTTGCAAGGTTTGACTCATCCGTCTTGACATTATTGAATCACCGTTTGTCCAACATACAATAACAGACTCACAAAACAATGTTGCTATGTTTCCTACTACATGGTAGTTTGTCATGAAATGAGACAGGTTTGCAGCGCATCATCATCCTTGTCATTGTTATTACATCTTTTTTTACCTACAAGAATGTGTGAAATGTAATATTCAGATCTTCTTTAACAGCAGCTAGTCGCATTTCAGTCCTAACAAAATACTGTACATGTATACAGATATTTATTATATAAATAATCTATATTCTACTTGTAGCCATATTTACTCCAGTATAAACTAGTTCAACGTTTCATACCATCACTTTAAATTATTTCTCCACTCACACAAAGGAGCGAGTAGCTACTTATTAGATCGCTCGGTTTTCATGGACAGTAAGTACTCTACTCACTTCCTACATTAAACGTACAACAGGGTAGGTTAATATTTGCTATATACGGAAGTGTGGGAAGGCGTAGATGAGAGCAAAGGTCATTCTGAAGAGTGGCACAACTGTTTTCTGGTATTTGAAACATTGTTGTGACATTACTGAAACCTCACAAATAGATTTTTTTTTTTATGCTTGGCTGAATGAAAAACCAGCTGCTCTTTGTAATGCTCTTATATAAATTGTTATAAATCCCTCCTTATAAAAAAAATTGTGAGGGTACTAACCCTGTATGCTCAACATCTGTCCCAGCTTGAGGGCTGCACCTCTGACTCTACACAGTGTTTCAACGATCCTCTCGGCATTCGCCTCTGTCAGTAGCAAGCTTCCGTCCAAAAGTGAGTTTGCACTGTTTCCGTCTGCAAGTGTAAAGTTGAAGAGAGGTACATCTCAGACAATTTAAGATGTGAAACTAAAAATGATATGAATAATAATCATAATAATAAATGAGACTTATATAGCGCCAAATCAGTAAACAAATGTCATAGCTCAAGGCGCTTTACAAAGAAAGTAAATTAATTTACAAAAGAACAAGTGAAAAAATGGGTCTTAGGTAGACTTTTGAAAGTAGAAAGTTTATAGCATGTTCGAATGTGATCTGTTAACTTGTTCCAGAGAAAAGAGCCAGAGTATTCGAAGTGTAATATTATATGAAATGGCAAGAAAATGTTTCATTTTTCATTAATATTAGTATATTTTGTAATGTGTCGGCCTGAATCATGTTTTTCTAGTAATATATATATTATCCCGAACCTTTCAAGCCAAATGCTCTTCTTGTTTTCTCTGCGATGGCACCGATCCCGAGTCCAGCTGCCAGACCTTGAGAGAAAGAAACCAAAAAGAAGACAACGACAGTTTAAACTGATAGAACAGTGGTTACATGGTGAATTTAATCAAAACAGAATGTAAACAAAAACAAATCATATAATTCTGTACCCATTCTACCATTTAGGTGGGGATCAACACCTTACTCACACATGACACACACTAATATTACATATGGTATATGTATCTTTTGTTGATAATGAGAGATGGCTGTCACCTACCATGCTAAATGGGACTAGGAACAAGGGAGTTGCAATAGATGGATATTAAAACATGTTTGCAACAACATGGGCTTACCTGCTCAATTTGGTACTTGATCACAAAGCTTTCAGCATCTTCATTCCAAATCCTTGTTTGATAAGACTTTCCACCTCCCCAACCAAAATTCTCGATTCATCGATTCATGTGATAAAATAATACTTTGACAAAAACCACACTATCTACCAGGTCTCGACAAATTTTCAAAACTACTCGCCAACTGGCGACCAAGTCTAAAATTCTACTCGCCAAAACGTTTAATTTACTTGCCATTTTTTCTTGCAAAGTGTTTGTGTGATATAAGCCTAGGTAGTATGGCCTAACTTAGGATATCGCGGTTTAGTGTTACTGTTAGTTGTTTACAGCAAAAACGATCTAAGCTTCGTCAAAAGTGTTTAAAACATGATATTCATGCGTTACCCCTGTTTGAGTTGTCGTTACGCATTTATTTAAGTTTGTAGTTTTCCAGTTTGGTTACACCTATCGTGCATCATTAACAGTTAGTCGATTAGTATCAAATTAGTTTCGAGCTGGTGATCAGAGCTGTTCTTTAGGACCTACTTGTCACAGTGCACTTGATAATTCTACTGTGATATTTAACATTAGGCAATAGGCCTTTGTTGATTGGTTCACAAGTTAATAGTAAGCCTATCGGATAAAGGCAGTGAGCGAATGAGCCACTCGCCAAAATGTCGAGCGTAATGCATTTTTTGATCGCCAGTAGCAATTTCTAGTCGCCATTGGCGAGTTGGCGACCGTATTTGTCGAGGCCTGCTATCTACTTATACTTATAGAGCTTTATATAGTTTGAACATTGGAACTGAAATTCCATGAATATTTTAGGCCAATGAAAGGATAAAGAACCTCTCAGGCATGCATTCTCAAATAACTTTTCTATTAGGTCTTAAGGAAAAAATTGGTGAGTGCCAAGGGCCAGATTGAACAATGTGTGCTGTAGTAAATAAAAGGCCATGGTTAACACCATATCGTTACTTCACGTGTAAAGAACTCAATGTGTTTAGTTCTGTCTACCATGAAAGGGTATTTATTAAACATATCAGGATAACAACTACATATCTATTAAAATATGGCATTGCAGTTAATAAGGCTGGCCAAGCAGTTGCTAGCTATGCATGATGCCATGGTAACCACAATACAACATTCTCCTGAACAGAATACTGCTACAGATTGTGACAAACATCAGACTGTTTTGCAGACTACATAGCAGCGAGATCCAATAATCAATCTACTCACCACCAAAGTTTATCACTCTCTCTATCCTGGATGAAGGAACAGTCCTTTCTTTTGCTTGCTCACTGAGCTATTTCAAAGAAAATTCAATGCATAATTCAAATTTTCAAATATTTTCTACTGTGCAAATCACTGGATCAGTATGAATGATCATTTATCATATTCTTGCACAAGGTCACAGTAAATGTTATCGTAGATGCAATAAAGTTATTAGTAAATATACATATTTTTTTTAAGTAAAATTTTAAAACAGCAATCCTTCAAAAAAACAAGAGGCTGAGAATGGTTACAATATTTACAAAGACAACAGCATTTACAGAAGTTCATTAAAAAAAAAAATTGCATGATACATCATCAAAGCATCATATTAAATACCACTGAGAAATATGAAAGTAAAAACTGTATAAAGTACCGAACAAAGATTGTTATTTATAAATTTAAAGATAAAAACGTACTTTAGGCTTGATCCTCTTCCTTAACTTCTGCACCTTGGGAGGTTGCTTAGGGGAATCTCCAGACATTTGCAACTTTCCCTGGGCTTTTTGAAGTTCCTCAGCCGATACCGGCGAAGCGGAAGAGTCATAGTGAAACCTACGTACCAGTTCTACATAAGACACGTGAGGCCTGTGTTGCCTAGCAATAGAGTGAAAGTCTCTTTTAGCATGATTGCTGACAGTTGAAGCTTTGTTGTTAACACGGTCATTACTCTTCCTGTTACTGGTTGCATTGGCTGTATGTGGCGATGGTTCTTCCGAGGTAGTGATAGTTTGTGCTTCATCCATGCCAGTGACACCCATGGTCTCTGGCCAATCCTCATCTATTGGACCTCCTGTTGCAGCCTCCCAACGATTGAGGAAGTCACTCTTTGGCTGAGAGGATCAAAGGAAGATGAAAAACCATCTGACAGATATTTCTAAACATTCATAACAAGTGCATCTTCAATGCTGACAACAAAACTTTTTTTTTTGGGGGGGGGGGGTCAGCTCTTTTGTTTTGACATTGGATTGGAAAGGATTCCAAATGTACTTAGAAGGGATGTGAAACAAACAATATATCCATGACTGTAGTGTACTATTCACAATGAGATGTGGCATTATTAAGTACTGTAGAAAACTGTATAAATTTTGAAAAGATAAAATGAAATGACAAGGTTTCGTCAATGTGCATCACGCCTATTACTTCAAGGGGTTAATTTTTGTAGGAACTGAATGCAAACTTCACCAGCATACTTAGAATATGTTCTTTCTTCATTCAGTATAAATTTACTCCTTCTAAGTACAGTATTTCTTAAAAAATGCTTGCTCTCAGCAGCAGCCCATCTGACCTTTACATGTGTTTCAGTGTAACTTGTGTGTGACTGAGCTGTTAACTATTTATGCTAATAAAATGGTTTACCTCAGTCATGCATGAGTCACTGAGTTTTTCCTCTGCTTGAAACTGAAGTTCTTGAACAGCGGCTCTGATACTGGAATTGTTCCATACTTGCTTCATCTTAGTACACTGAAGATCAGCAAATGCTTTGGCTACAAGGCCAAATCCATTTGCCATTTTCAGGCAATCTTTGTACCTTGTTTGAGCCATGACGTTTTCTTCGGAGAGTGAAAGGAAATACATGTTACAATGCTTTGACCAAAACATTTTTTTTGTAACGGAAATACATTTGTAAGAGATTAAAAGCACCATTAACTGCCAGTTAAAGAATATGCACCAAGATAAGAAATGAAAGTTAAAACTTGATAAAAAGAGGTGATTTTCAAATCATGTTTAAAAGGAAATATGAGACATGTCATCTATTTTACCCACTCAATTGCTTAGTTCACTTATTGTACATTCCCACTTTGTGCAATTTATATACCTTACTTTAAATAGGAGAAATTACTTAGTGAAGAAGGACTTTGTTGAACAAGTTGGGACCCCTATTGTTATAAAGTAACTTTTGTGATTGCCACATGATTCATAAATGAATGCAAATGGGTAAGCTCACGGGTAAGATCACGGTGGGTTAGTGCAGTATTGGTCATTCATCTCCCGTATTTAGAATATAAGTAGCCTACTGTAGTCAGCAGTAAAACTGTAATTTTCAGTACGAACAAACTGTAAACATATATAGGAAAATGGGGCCTATGAAATATAATGAGCACTTGTTCTACAATAGTCCTTGATTGATCACAGCATACAGATGATGCAAACCTGTGATTTTCATAAACATAGAGTAGCCTAGTTCACATAAATTGGTTGGATAAATTTGATGGCATAGATCTAGGCTAAATTCTGGTAGTCCTAACGTACAGTAGCCTTGTGCCAGTACGTATTGAGCACAGCCGATCACATCGTATGCTGCACTATATTATATAGCCTATGTTACATCGTGACATAGCATTCAGAACGTCATGAGAGTGTCTGTCCGTGAGTAAAGCCTAACAGGCCTAGGCCTACACAAAGTACAGTGCGATGTAAATAGCCAGGTCAATTAAAATAACACGCATAGCCCATTCCACTAGTGCCGAGGTTACTTACAAACGGAAATGAGGAGAAATACACACACAAACGCCTTAGTTTAAAGGCTTGAAAGAAACGGACAAAGGTAGAATCATAAAATGGTCAGACTTGTTCATAATCGAGCTCTTTTGAGTAAAACCTAGCTTTGGCACATGTATGTACAGATGAACCTGAACGTAATGCTTTCCTATTTGTTTACGAAATCACAGGTATTATGTAACATCCAAAGAACTAACATCACATTCATTTCTTACCAAGGAACGCTAAAATTGACAAAATGTTTGCTTACGGTTGAGACCAAAGTGAGGTAAATCAAAAGTTCGTTCGCACATGTCATTGAAAACTCTTTACATCCACGTGTCTTGTCTTCATATAATGATATTTATCTGTGAACATTGAATTATGATCGGTTTCATTAAATATGTGGGTAGTTGGATATAGGCGCGGTTAAACTATATCTTAAACTATGAACTTGGATACCATATGGTCTTGTAACCGTCCTCTGTTTTTAGTATTGTCTGATAATACAACATGTTGTAAATTAATTGTTGTCTCTCAGGCTTTTCAAATGTATAGGTTTTGGTTACTAGATCGAGTACTGGTATTGATAGAGTAGTGAAGAGAGTAAAACTTGCTTTCGTGTTGAGCTCAGGTTATACGACTAAAATATTTAAATAAATTTCGATAATCTCCATAGAATCTAGGATCTACAGGATATTTAGGGGTACTATGCAGACTGCGAGATCATGGCTTGTAAAGAACTTAGAAATAAGATTCTCTGTTGAAGGCTCCGGCTCGACTCCGGCTCGACTCCGGCTCCAGAGCTCCGGTTCGACTATGACTGGCTGGCCAGATCCGATTATGGGACGTGTGCTAGATTAAATAGCCCTGCGTATTATAGACAAATACACAAGGTTACGTCATTTTGGAACTTACATATTGCGGTCATGATTTTGCACATACAGGTGACCTTCAAAGCATCATGTTTCCTCCAAACGGGTTTATATGGGCGGGAAGGAGTGGGATAAATTGGGTGGCCAATTCTTTCTTTGCTAAGGATAAGGAAGTACACAAAAAGGTCCAGAGGAGGGCTACTGGGATGATTAGTTACTTAAAGAGTGTTCCTCGTTATTATAGGCGGTTTCAACTGTATCTCACCACACTGGAGCCTATAGGAGGTTACGTGGTGACTTGATTCAGGTTTTCAAGATTGTGTATAGTTTTGACTGGCAATTTATCTTTCACTGACTTTTTCAAGTTTGCTAATAGTAGTTGTACCAGAGGTCATTGTCTTAAACTCCAAAAGTAACAAGTAGAATTAATATTCGGCATAACCTTTTTTCTAATAGTGTTGTGAATGAGTGGAACGGTTTGCCTGATTAAAGTTGTACTTGCAAGTAGTGTGAATGGGTTTAAGAATGCTTTGGACAAGCTCTTTAAGCATTGTAATCGGGTCTGAGTGTTTGTGTCTTCAGTTTTTTTTCTCTGTGTCCCTCCTGATCCATTTTTCTACTAAACTAAACTAAACTTTATTCCGCACGAACGGTACGTTTTACGTACGGTTAATCTCAGGTAAAATTGCCTTACTTACCAAATTTGGACGTTATAATTGTTGCCCTCTATCGATGATGTCATACTTAAAATCAAACATGTGCTATTGCCACAATGCCCAATTAAAGCACACCTAGCTCTTTATTTATTTTTTAATCTATAAATGGACAAGCCGCTGTATAAATGATTCTGCAAACTGTACTATTAGGCCTCTTTCAAAATACCAGCAATTTTACATATACTTACAAAGAGGGAGAGAGAGCGCGCGTATGGAAAGCCGTTTTA